>VYZS01048183.1:42158-85807 GCA_013400695.1 Neodrepanis coruscans
GTGGGGTGTGTGGGGTGTGTGGGATGTGCGGGATGTGTGAGATGTGCGGGATGTGTGGGATGTGGGGGGTGGGTGGGGTGTGTGGGATATGCGGGATATGTGAGATATGTGGGATGATGTGTGGGATGTGTGGGGTGTGTGGGATGTGCGGGATGTGCGGATGGAGGGGCGGGAGCGGACGGACGCGGCGGGCGCCCAATGCGCTCCGGGGAGGGAGGGCAGAGCCCCGCGCCCGGACCCAATGAGGCCGCGCCCGGAGCGGGACTTCCTTCGGGGATCCCGCAGCAGGAGCCGCGGCGGAGCGGAGAGGGACGCGGGGGGACGCGTCCGTGCGGGGCCGGGGAGGTGCCTTTGTTCCCGCAGCCCGCGGTTCCTCGGCGGGGCCGGGACAGCGGGGCATCCCCAGCATGAGCCCCGCCGGCACCGCGGAACCCGCCTGGGGCAAGGCGGCGGTGCCCAGGGGCTGAAAGGGCTGCGGCGGCTCCGCCTCCCTCCCTCCTGCCTCCTCCTTCTCCTCCTCCTCCTCCCGGGGCCTCCGATGCCGCCGCCTCCCGCCCGCTGCTGAGCCGGAACGGGCGGGGGCCCTCGGGACCCCGCCGGGGACATGGGCAACGGGATGTGCTCCCGGAAACAGAAGCGGATTTTCCAGAGCCTGCTGCTCCTGACCGTGGTGTTCGGGTTCCTGTACGGGGCGATGCTCTACTACGAGCTGCAGGGCCAGCTCAGGAAGGCTGAGGCCACGGCGCTCAAGTACCAGCAGCATCAGGAGTCCCTCTCGGCTCAGTTACAAGGTACTTACTCGGCAGGAGCCTCTGCTGCCCTTCCCCGAGGCTCGCTCAGCTCCCTGCTCCTTCTCCAGGGCACTCTGGGCTTCAGCTGTCCAAGCTTTCCCAAAGTTCTGCTGCTAATGCGCTTCTTCCCCTGCTTTCCCTCCAGCCCGTGGGGTTGCGATGCCTCCCCGGGGGTAGGATCCCAACCCTGCTGAGGGTTTGTCGTGGATTCCGAGACAAGTCTCGTTCCCCCTCGCTCCCAGACGTTTTATAGTGACTCTTATTCCCAAAGGACCGCACATCACTCTGTAATTCCTGGCGTGGATGGCAAAGGCAGGCGTGTGCTGCCTGCTGCCCATCTGACTGCACAGCCCGTGGCCAGGCTGGGGCTTCTGAGCGCTTCTCTGGTGTCTTTGCAGTGTTCATTTTATGCCAATCATTCATCTGCAGTTCCTGGGCAGCATAAACTCAAATCACCCCAGAGGGGAGGGAAGGAGTATTCTAATAAAGCACTTTTAAAGTGTAGTTTAAAAGTAAAGTTCAAGTAAGTTATTTAGGTAAGGCTATCCTATTACTTTTGGAATAACTTTGGGTTTCCTGGCTTAAAGGTACCACATCAATAGAGATCCTTGTGTATCTTGGCTTAAGGATGCACCAAATGTGGGTGTCTGTACTTGAAGGTGAGAAGATGCCCATGTCTGACATCTGTATGTCCAGAAATCAGGAGCAAAGCAGCAGATCTGAGCATGAAACCTCACGGCTGGGAAGTGCAAAACCCCAGCACCTCTCTAATTGTCGAGTGCAAGGTTATCAGGTCAGCACAGACAAAGCCCAGAGGCAACTTGCAAACCTCTTCGGAGTTTTATTTCTCGAGAAGGCATAAAGCAAGCATCAGGAAAGTCTGCTGGAACAGCTGTAAGAGCACAGCACTTCAGGGTGATGCTGAGCCCTGCTTTTCCCTGTGGCAGCACACATGAAAGCATGCCTGGAAGCACAGTTTGTATGCAGAGAGCACAGAGCTGGGCCAGAGCTCAGAGAGTCTTACACTCATTTGTTACTTCAGTACCTTTAGTCACCACCTGAGACTGTCAGTACTTAGGATTTCAATTTCAGGCCATTTCCAGGTAATGCCGTGAAAATATTTGCCAGAAAGCTTCATTTCAGTCACGAAAAAGGTGTAAATGTTTGGCTGGGAGAGGGGTATGTGGCAGATGGCTAAAGGGCTACTTTTCCTAGGCTGTATATTTGCCAACAGTTTTTGCAGAGGACACAGGAACATCTTGTTCTCAAGCTAAAATTCGACAAGTTGGCTTTTTCTGTTGCTCTGGAGCAAGCAACAAGCTTTATAACAGAGGAGAGATTCTCTGCATCAGATACTCCAGGTCTGGACTGTTAGTTTAAACTTTCAGTGTTTGAAACCTTATTTTGAGTAGCCATCACCTTATCCAAGCATGTTCATGGAAGCAACTGGTAGTTGACAAATGTGATGACAGCACTGAATTTAAATCATTCTCTTGCTTGTCTCAGTGTTTCAATGGGGAATGTAAAATACAGAGCAGCATCTGATAACATTAATAGATTCCATGATCAATGCAATAAATTCACAAGGTTCTGGGATCCAGGCCAGTGTATCAAACCTATTAAGCAGGAGATTTTTATCTGTGCCAAGTATGGCAGCAGTAAACCTTGGTTAAAAAAAANCTTTATAACAGAGGAGAGATTCTCTGCATCAAGATACTCCAGGTCTGGACTGTTAGTTTAAACTTTCAGTGTTTGAAACCTTATTTTGAGTAGCCATCACCTTATCCAAGCATGTTCATGGAAGCAACTGGTAGTTGACAAATGTGATGACAGCACTGAATTTAAATCATTCTCTTGCTTGTCTCAGTGTTTCAATGGGGAATGTAAAATACAGAGCAGCATCTGATAACATTAATAGATTCCATGATCAATGCAATAAATTCACAAGGTTCTGGGATCCAGGCCAGTGTATCAAACCTATTAAGCAGGAGATTTTTATCTGTGCCAAGTATGGCAGCAGTAAACCTTGGTTAAAAAAAATAATTACTAGCAATTAAGTCACAGAATAGAAGGAAAAATATAATATAACAATAAAATTGGTGCTTTAAATTTTCCTCTGCCCAACTCAGCCAGAGAGGCACAAGCACAGTGCTGGCAGATGGTGCCCAACACCAGTCCCAGTTCTGTACTTTTCCTATTTAACCCTTTGAGATGGAACAACAGGAAGGAATTTTCTCTTAACAGACACTTTGAGTCAACACAAAGTGCTGACAGAAAACCCTGTTTGCATGTGCAATGTCTGACTGCACTTTGAACTTTTGAATTTAAACGACCTGGACTTTAAAACAACCATCTTCCCGTTGCCAAATAAAAAAAAAAAGACCCACAAACCTCTAAGAATATCTGAGCTACATACAGATAATTCTTTGCTGCCCAAAGTTGACCCTTGGAGTTTATTATTTTATGAGAACAATAAAGTTAAGGTAGTGCATTAGTGTAAAGTAATGTGACTTTTCTTTTCCATGCAGGGCAATCAGTTTCTCTGTAGATCCTGGACTAGAGGTACTTCAGGCCTTAAATTTATGATGGAAATACAGGAAACAGGAACCAGGTAAAGGGCAATGTCACTGACACAGCATTGCCAGGAGGAGAGAGGGTGCTCTGTCAAGAGGAGTTGATTTCTTGATGTTCACATCTCTCCTGGGTGATTAAATCAGACTTTAAAGCTCATTACAAGCTGAGGAGAGAAACGTGTTGCACTTCAACTTCTTGAACAACCATTTCATCTGTAGGCTTTTATTGTTTTAAATGTAAACTAAAAATCTAAAAGGCATCATCTTAAAGTGGGTTTTTTTGAGGATCCTGAGGCTGCATTGTGGCTGTGCCCCTGGAAGTCTGAAACACTTGGCTGACAGTGAAATATCACCTGTTATCTGAGTTTTTGTAGGGTCTTGTTGTGGCTAAAGGCAGTTGCTTTGCAGGTTGTTCACACAGGAGCACTGTCAGGGCTGGGAGTGAAACTTGAGTCTGGTTGTGAAATGTCTGAGGATCATGGGCAGCTCCTGAATTTCTGCACATGGTGGCAGTTTGGGACCTGAGAGCCTTTGGTCTGCCCAAAATCTTGAGCAGGATCCTCAGCTGTAGCTCAGAGTGCAGCTCCCTTTACTTCCTACTGTCTCCTCACTGTTTTCCCCCAAGTTTTTATGTGTTTTTTTTTTTTTTTTTCATTTATTGTGGTAAAAAGAACCTTCTTTTTGGTACCTGCCAGTTCTTCATGCCTGAATGAGCTGTGCTTTCTGTTTCTGCTGGAAAAGCCAGTTGTCTTAGATTTTTATCTTTTTCATTGCCTTGTTTTGCCTCAAACACAGCAGGTGGAGGAGGCTCAGGACATGGGAAAACAGCTCTCACCTACCAAGGCAGAATGTACAGATCACTGAAATGTGGGGCAGGAAGAGGGTTATAACATGTGCACCTGAGTGGAGAGGATGTTGTGGGGAGTTCTGCTTTCTCTGCTGTTCACAACTTCAGCTGAGAGGTGTTTGTGCCTCTGGGAATAAGACCAGGCTGTGATGGGAAGGATGAGAGACCTGGGAACACGATAAGAATAACTGGTTTGGAGAGATTGGCATCTTAAACTCACCCCCTTCAGAAGTTCAAGTTGTAGAAGATTTTGTAAAAGGGTATCAAATTGTTGGCATTTGTCTCTTTAACAAAGTTCTCCTGGGTATGGAGAAAGTGCTGCCTTTGAAACCCTTAAAGGGAGTACTGGGGGCAAAATTTAGAGACGACACAAAATTTTTTGACTGCTAAGAAAGTCTAAAGTCATTGTTATCTCTAAGGTCTTTCATAGAGATATTCCCAGTAAGCTGATTATTTTTAAATCTTGTACTCTGAGCATTATGTGTTCAAAATGCTCAGATAATCTGACTTAGTATTTCTTCAAATGATAAAACCAGGACTTCATGCTCTTTACCTCCCACCAAGATGTGTCAAACTATGTCTGAACTCTTGGCCATACAGGAACAGGCTTCAATTGCTGGGACAGAAACACAGGGACAGCTGTGGGTGAGCCTGATCATATCTGTGGCTGAATGCATCTACAAATGTCTTTTAGCCCTTGGAGCTTCTGTCTTCTTATCCTCTGGGTGTTAAGTAACCCTTCATGTCCTATTTTAATCTGTTTAATCTGTTTTAATCCCTCATCCTAATAACAGCCTCCATTTTCTGCCTTTTACTACCTTAACTTTCCTGCTGAGCTGTTTCTTTGAGAGTCTTAATGTACCTGCTGACTTTGGGCAATGTGTGTGCAGCCTGAGCCTGTGCTGAGCTCCTGGGACCAGCCCAGCAGGGGCTCTGCATTTGAGAGGAGACAAGGGCTGGGTTTCCTCACAGCTTTCTTCTCCAGTGCTTGAAAGCAGCAGCTGAAAAGCAAATGGAGATTCCTCTGTGCCTGTTGTGCCATTTGTCCTAAAGCTGATCAGATCTGTTGCAGCTCTGTGTGTGTGTAGAAGTGCAGAGTGTGTCACAGTGTTAGATCATAGCTCTGTGTCACTTGAATGGTTAATAAATGCCAAAGCTGCTCTTGGTGAAGCAAATACAGATGTGGATGCATTTCAGTGCCACATCCCTCTTTTCCAGGACACTAAACATGTGCCTGAAGTTGGCAGAGGTAAGAAGAACTCACTTTTGGTGGCTTATTTTTCCCAAGCATCACACAAATGGAGAGTCCCATCCACCCAAATCATGTATGGTTTGGTTGTTCTCCATAATAACAGCCTGAATTCCTGTCATTCCTGGGAGTTTCAGGCTGCACTAACACTGCAGGGCTTATTTTGGTTGTGTTTTGTTGCTGTCTGAGACCTGAGTGGTCCCTGGCTGGTTCTGTGTGTGCTGTTGGCACACAAATGCAGCATCCCAAATTCTGCTGCCTGGCTTCCTGAGGTGGGATGCTTTGGTTTGTAGCCTCCTCTGGGAATCTCTTGCACCTCCATTCTCATTTTCAATGGTTAATGTCCTAAATAACATTAATCCCATTAAAAATTTGGAATGGTTCTACATTTTTTTGTTTGGAAGAGCTAGATGTTGTCATGTATATTCACATTTTAAGCACACAAATGCACATATATCTTTAGATAGATGTGTGTGTTTTGCAGCTCAAATTTGAAATTATCAAGATTTCTTCATAACCTCAATACAGAGAAGCTGCTTGAGCTCTGTTGCATTCACTTAACTCAGGGAAGTTTATTTCCAGCTCCACAGTGAGTAGGATTCCCAGCAGTTGAATTCCATGACTGGAAAGATAAATTGAGCAAGTTCCCCTCTTTATTTATTTTAACTCCTGTAATCCCTGCCTGAGTGGCCTGAAATCACTTCCCTGGTGGACATAATACTGCCAGGAGAACTTTCCAGCAGCACTGCAAGGTTCCATCTGCACCCAAACTGGGATCTGGGCTGGAGGATCACCACACACACACACCCAGTTTGAAGGGATATTGAGGTGACAGGGTGGCTTTGTTCCCTGGGTTCTGATGTTCCCTGTGCCCAGTTTAACACAGGGCAAGAGTCTGATACAAACTAGAGCCTCTATCCCCAAACTCTTTTGTTACTGATGATATTTAAGCTTCTTCAGACTTGTTAGTGCAGGATCTGTGTGGGTTTGTGGATACCTCAAGGCTGGCAGAGGAGGAGAGAGGCAGGATGGGTGGGGGGGGGATGCTTTGCTGAGTTTGCCTTCTGACTTCTTTGTCACTCAACTTCTGTCACATATTCCTGGGAGATGGAATTCCTGAGGCTTGAAAACACTGTTCCAAGCACATTGTCTCATTTGGCTGGTTGTTCTCCTGGCAGGATTCAGGCTTGTCAGCCTTTCTGGCTGGGTGGGGCAATTTATGAGCAAAGTTTCCACCCCCTCTGAGATTTAAGTAGCCATTATAACATTTCAGATGGAGGGCTGAGGGTATTGCCAGCAATTTGTGGCTGAGAGAGTTCACTTGGCTCATTTTGGAAAAAGGATCCTTGCAGAGCAAAAGTAACTTAATCTGTCCTGCTGAAAATCAGGTGCTGCTTTGAGGGTGGATGGTAATGAAAGCTAAATAATTCATGATCCTGGAAAAATGAGTTATACAGAACAACTAATTGAAGCAGAATCTTTGGTTGGGTGATTTTTCCTGGGATTTGTAGGGTTCAGGGACATGAGTTTCTGGTCATGTTGGAGCCTGAGGTGAGCACTTAAGGAATTAAACCTGTTTGGATGCCATTCCTTGTTTAAAGAAGGGCCTTCTGATCTGGTGCAGTTCTGTTCTTTTTTCTGGTGATGTCCCAAACTTATTGAGATTTTCTTCTGTGTCTCATTAATGAAGAAATAAAAGAAAGTGCAATTGCTCCACCCCTTCCTCTACATTTCCCCTCTCCCCACCCCCCCACCCCAGAAATTAGCCTGGTATCTTTTTTCCTGAGGTGACTCAGATCCCAGAGTTTGGCAGTGGTTTCCAGGGCTTCATTCCAGAGAGGATGAGGGAAGCTAATTTAAGTCTAAAATCACTACACACCTTTTTTTTTTTGAACTATTTGCATTTATCATCACTTAAACCCCCAGACTTTACCATGGGCAGGTGTATAGAAAACAATATACAGAGTGGGATGCTGAGCCCACCAAGGGTTGGAAGAAATCTTGTGGAGTGTCCAGGAAATCTTTGCTGGAAAACATGATCTCCTTCCTAATAAAAGTCAGGTCTGGAGCCTATCTGTAAGGGATTAAATATTTAATCACATTTAATACCCCTTCTCAAATGTATTTTTAGCAGCAGCTCTTAGAGTTTACTGTTTGAACATGGTAAATCCTTCCCTCTGTCCCAACATATCTTAAATCTGTTCCTGGAGGTGTTACTGACTTCTAAGAAAGGCAGTAGATGAGGCAGGGGGGGGGAGGAAGAGGTTTCTATTAAATGTAGATTTTACTGCAGTTCAGAAATTCTTTTCCATGTCATCCTTGTCACTGAATAGAGGCCACAATGATTTCTTAGAGATCTAATTGTGTGTTTCTGTGCCAAATTCCCCCTTTTTCCAGAACTGCACAAAGCAAAACTAGAACCAGTTACTTCAACTTCTTACTTAGAACAGAACTTCTTACTGGAGCACTGACCAGGTTGGAGAGTTTTAATTGACAGCTCAGGATCTCTGAAAGCAGATATTTCTCTTTCTCAATTGAGATCAGTGGGAGTCTGTGACACTACAGATGCCCTGAATAGGAAGATCTTGATATTAAATACAATTTTTTTCTTAAAACTATTAGATTGACTGGGGGATTAAGTCAAAGCAGTGGTTATTTTTAAGTGGTTTAGTTTTCCAGGAGGAATTTGCAGTGGCTGTGGCTGTAACTGGACAAAACCATTACATGATCATGTGAGGAAATTGAAAAGTGTAGGAGTTTATTTTAGAGTAAAGGTAATTCTCATATCCCATACAGTACCAGCTGTGGTTTTCAGTGAGCAAAAGGAGAACATTCCATCCCTGCCTGGATGCAGAAGTGTTCCATAATTAAGCCTCTCACACAACCAGTTTCACATTGTCATGGCTTCTGTTTCTGTCCTTTTTGTGTAAATTCAAACCAGAAAACTTCAAGGGCATCAATTATTAAATGTTTCAATATTTTGTTCAATCTATTGTAAATAGATTGTAAATCTATTGTAAATAGATTAAATTTGGGCTTGGAGCAACCTGGTCTGGTGGAAGGTGTCTCTGCCCATGGCAGGAGTTGGAAGTGGATATCTTTAAAGTCCCTTCCAACCCAAACTGTTCTGTGATTCTGTGACAAATATACATTTTTTTTGTAATATTTTCTTGTCCTGTAGTTTTGAGGGAATCCTTGCATTGTTTCTTGGATGTTTGCAGTGTCCCTGCAATGTCCTTTTGCTGCTGAACTCTCAGCTGAGTGTCTGGAATAGCTGGGGCACATCCTGTGATACTGACACCAGCCTTGTCCTGTGCTGGGCAATCCTGGTGCTTGTCCAGGAGGTACCCACAGCTTGAGAAGCTCTTTCTGATAAGATTATCAGCAGGGAAATAGTGGATCTCCTTCTTTGAGGGCAGCAGATTCATCATTTATCCTCCATCCCATGTTGAAGGGATTCTTCCTTGGAAGTAGTGCTTTAGTCTCAGCAGAAAAGCCATTTGCATGGGTTCATGTTTTAAATGGTTCTNAGGTTTAAAGTCTGTAGGTAATTTCAAGAATTAAACTCATACCTGCAGTTTTGGAATAGTGCATATTAGCCATTAGATGGCAACATTTTTCCCTTTTTTTTTTTTTTACCATTTTATTAAAAGTAATGTAGAAATAAAGTTCAGTTATTTGTGCAAAGATCAGTACAAAATTAAAAGCTTACCCTAGGAGAAGTTACTTATGCAGTGCCTCTTGGTGCATCCCACCAGCAGGATTTTGTCAGGTTCCTTGTACAGGTTCCACTCCCCAGCTGAGAAACCTCTTACAGAAAACCTGGTTTTCTTTTTTTTCCAGATTCTTCCTCAGGCATCTTCTCTCCAGGCTGGCAGTGAGTAACTGTAGTAACAAGCCCTCTGTAGTCTGGACTCTTCCACCAGTTAGGAACTTTTAGAAATAACTGATATTTGTGGGAGATGAGATAAATTCTGACCTGCAACCTGTCCCTCAAAAGAGCAATGAGAAAACATGGAAGCTCTGCTTTCTTGATAATGATTCTTAATTAAAATCTTCATTGCTCTGCACATTAAGGATGAAACATTGCTGAACCAACCAGTGAATGAAGTAGAAGGGCAGAGGTGTAGGGGGAAGTTGGTTTTAGCCCTATTTAGCCCTATTTTTAAGACTTCTCCAGCTTTACCCCAGTATTTCAAGGGTTAGCAGATGGAAGGCTGAGGATGCACTACCTGGGAGGGTTGCAGAGACCATACAAAGCCAGGAAAGGCAGAGCTCAGCAGAGATTCAATTAGCCCTGTTTGGTCCCTAAACCCCAAACTGCTGCCTTCCCTCCTCCTTTCCTCCTGCCCTTGTTATGGGTTTGTTGGGCAGAGTTTTCCCCCCACACTTGTTAAAGCACCAGGAGAAGCTGTGGAAGGTTCACTTGCAGACAGAAGTGGGATGGAAAATGTTACCTCTGAATCCATTTGTGGTTTAGCCTGTTTGCCAAAAAGCCTGTTTCCAGCCCTGATTGCATGGGAGGGGAAAGCCATTATGGCTTTTCATTGCTCTCCTGAGCTGCTGTGCTGCAGCCACTGGTCCTTTTGCTCTCTAATTCAGCAGTCACTACCTTTAGGGCCTAAATAAAACCATTACTGTAATGCTGCCTCCCCCCCCCTCCTTCTCCAGGCTTGCTGGTGGCTTTGTGAATATTCATGACATGCTTGTTTTCTTGGAGGATGTTGCTACATTCCTTCCTCTTGCCTGATGCCCTTGACTTTAGGAGATAAATAGCAAAGTGGAGATAGGTGCCAAGGATTGATTAGCAATCCAGCTCCTGAGCCAACACAGAAACACTTGGAGATAAGCCTGCAGAATGCACCTTGGTGGAATTAAGAAGATGTTTTAGGGCGCGAGAGGAGTTTTCTGTGGCTGCCAAGATACAAAGCTTTGTTTGGAGCTTCCTGTTGAAGGCTTATGTTCACCAAGGGTTTGGTCTCAGAAAATGAGTTTTCTAGTTTTGACAGAAAAATAACTCATTGTATTAATACAAGTTGGTAACTCTTTTAAAAGGGTGCAAATTATAATCTTGGCAGTGAAAGCAAAGCACTTGTGTTAAACTGATCCTAATCACATATAGTTGCACATTTGCAGGACTTTTAATTGATATCTTTGCTGCAAACTTGGCTGTTTCAGATAATGATCCTTCAGCCTCCTGAGTGCTGTAAATAGGGACTGATGTGCCCCATCCCACGGGACACATCTCAAACCCCCTGTCCAAAACACAAGCTGAATGAAATGCTGCTGAACTGGCAGCTAAGTGGGGGCACTTAGTGTCCTAAATAGACAAACCCATAAATGTAAAATCCATTGGGGGATGGTGTCTGCAAAGGACTCGTGGGCAGCTTGGAGTCATTGATTGCTGGGAGGCAGTGCCAAAGGAACACTGCATTCCCAGGTTTTGGAAGAATTTAGGGATGGCTCTCCAGTTCCTTGTGCCTGTCCTGTGGCTCTTAGAGCTGTCCTCCCCTTGTTCATCCCTCTTCCCTCCTGGTGACTGTTCCTGTGCTGCCAGGAATTCCTCTGGCAGTGAAGTTGTTCTGGAAGGATGGAAGCTTGGAAAAATGTCCCTGCAAACCTGAGAAGGATCATGCAGCTCAACCAACTGTCTCCATAGACAAATCACCTCCCTGCTTATCACAGCCATGTTTATGCAACCAGATAACCCAGAATTTGGGATCAATAAAAAATGGGAAAAGCTAAAAAACCCTGTCCCAACCCTTTATCCCACAATCTCATTCTACTTGGATTTTCCTGGTATTCTGTGCTGACTCTCCCTGGGTGTGTTTAGGGGTGATTGGTGGGGTTTGTATTTGTCCATTTTTAAGTGAATTTTGTACCAAATTTCTCTTTTCAGTTGTCTATGAGCACAGGTCAAGATTGGAAAAGTCATTGCAAAAGGAAAGGCTCGAACATAAGAAAGCAAAAGAAGGTAATAATGTGCTTTTCACTGTGACATTTAAGTTGATTATTGCAGAAAGTAACTGAAAATGGTCTTTGTTCACTTTTAAATGAGTTGGATAATGTATTACCAGGACCCCCTTGGCAGAGCTGTGCTGGTCTTTTTAGTAGTTCTTTTTTATTTCATTTTTTTTAATTGGATATTTTTATAATTAATCATCTTTTTAGTCCTGTTTACAGATCCCTGCAACATGACACAATATGCAGAGAGATTACATTGATATCAATGTACATAAACCCAACATGTATGTGGAGTGTGGGCATGTGGAAATCCTGTTCTGGCATGTCAGAAATTCAAAATATAGACCAAAAAAACTTGGGATGGCTTCCTGCATTCCATCAATGGGAAATTAAGAGGCTGAATCAGTCCTTTTACATGTGCTTAAGGCTAAACACATGCTTCCATGACTTTTCCTCATTAAAACTAAATTCTATGGGGGGAAAATATTGGCACAATTTGGTTTTCTTACACATCTGCCCTCGGCAGGATTCAACCCTCTGAGTTTTCTCAGTTTTTCACTACAATGTTGAGATTAAAGCCTCTATTCTTCCTAAAACTGAGGACTCAGCTGCTGAATTCAAACTGAAAACTTTAGCAAAGCTGAAAATGAGAAATGAGTCTCACCGTGGGGTTCTTGGTGGGTTGCTGGTGCCACCTAGTGACAGTCCTGATGCTGCCCGAGGAAAAGGGGATCAAGGAAGAAATGAGGGAATATTTTATTATTTCCAAGAATACACAATTTACAAATGTCCTTTTCCTTTAGAATGGTGATCTTGGGCCTGTGCTGAGAGAGCTCATGTGACATTTAATTACCCACTGAGCCTGTATCCCCTGTATCTCACATCAAGAGATGACATGTTTAAATGAAAATATTTTATGAAATCACGATCATTTCAATGAAAACATCTTGTGAAAATTCGAGCATCTTGTTAAATTCTCCATTTTTTTTTTAATCTTTTGGAGAATTTTATCTGCATGAATATTCAGCTCATAAGAGAATTGATGTATGCAACAATTATTTAAGCACAGATTCTCATCTGCCTTGGGTTTTTTTTTTTGTAATCAGTACTTTCCCTTTCATGTTGCAGATTTTCTTGTTTACAAACTAGAAGCACAGGAAACACTAAATAAAGGAAGGGTAAGTCATCATTCCCAGGACAAGTTTTTAATAGCTGGTGCTATTTGAGTTGCACAAGAAAGGAAATGCTTTGCAATTACAACTGTTCAAAGGAAGAGGTCTTGCAAAATACTAATTGAAAGAGCTCTCACTTATCCCTGTCCTACTCTGCATGCATAAGTGCTCTCCAATTCCTAATAATTGGAGCTGGAGTAGGAGATACTGATATCTCTCCAGAAAATTAATTTAGAAAATAGCCTCCTATTTATATGATGGTAGTTCAAACAAAATGTTACTATATTTGAGTGGAGAAGGGAATAAGAAGGTGTTGGAAATCTTTTTGCAGCTTAGTCCACAGGGAAAAGAACAGTGACAGCTTTTTAACATGTGGTCTTTGAACTGGAAAGTATAAAAACATCAAAAAAACTTTGTTTTATATAGCAAGTGCCAGAAGGAAAACTGTATCTGGCAGAGGACCCAGAGACCTGTAGAGAACTCTTTATAAAGCGAGTAAATTAGGATTTTATGGCTATTTCATGTTGAAACTGGGGAGTAGTTCGTGAGCTGAGTAATGTGAGTTAAAATATGTTGTTGCTGCAGTAAGTGCAAAGTGTCTGTGCTTGCTGAGCTCCAGAGCAAGGGGAGGGGTGGCTTTGTTTCCTGGGGAGTTCCATCCCTTGCCTTGTGTCTCCTGAGGGTAGAGGAGTCAGGGTGCTTCTGTTTACCCCTGTTTCTGTCTTACAGCAAGACTCCAACAGCCGCTACAGTGCTCTGAGTGTCCAACACCAGATGCTGAAGGTGGGTAACTGGGACAGCAGGACACCAGTGTCCTCTGAGACTGGTTATACTGGGGAGATACAGCCCTGCTGCATGCTGGTAGTTCATTCCAGAATGTCAGGACATGGGCAGTGCCTTCCCTTTACCACAGTAGTCTTAAAAAGATGATTTACTGCAGTTTTTCCTAGGCGGGCTTTCCAGAGGGTAATTTAATCTTATCAAATGCAATTACTTGTAGGGAATGCTGACTTATCAGCCCTCACATAGTTTGGCATGTAAGGATTTGCTCAGACACATCCAGCAGCTCCCAAAGGGACAGTGCAACTGTGGGGTGAGGTGACACAGCCCTGGAACAGGAGACTGCTCATCACAGAGATCATTCTGTGTTGGAAAGGAGCAGCAATGTGCATGCTTTGAATAATAACCTTCCTGTTATGAATGCTTCCTATTCATCTGTGCTTATTAAACAAATTGCCAAAGACAATATTAGCCAGATCTGCAGATACAGAGCTGTTCCAGTGTCCCAACTTGGTATTTGCAGAGTCAACACGAAGAACTGAGGAAGCAGCACGCTGACCTTGAGGAGGATCACCGGAAACAGGGGGAAGAGTTTAGCAGGACATTCAGTGATCACAAGGAGAGATACTTGCAGCTGCAGCAGGAGAAAGAGCAGGAGATCTCCAAGCTGAAGGGTAAATGTAACCTGTGTCTGGCTGCCCCTTTAAATTGTGTGTTTGCCATTGTGTCTTGTGTGATGTGAGAGAGGCATTTTCTCTGTTCTCACCCACGAGGCATTTTTGCATCTTCTGCCTCCTGGTGAGTGACATTTTATTGATGATTTTCTGTGGCCTCTTTCTGAAATCTGTTCATATGTGATTCATGTTTTTAGCTGGGTTAGGGAAATAGTAAGAAACTCAGCACTTAAAAACCCATTAAGTGTCAGAGGCTGTTTAGTGTTTCATTTTTAGTTGTAAGACTTGTATAACCCAGAAAAATAAGTTTGCCTATTTTTTTTTTCCAAGTGAAAAGCAATCTAAGAATATTTATCATTTCTATCATTGTGCCTCTTTATGGAGGGACTTTATATACATTTTAAACCTCATTTTGCTCTCTGTGCATTCTCTTTTTTGAAACACATTGCACCTGTACACTTGCACGATGAATTCAGATTTTACTCTCGGCATCCAAGTTAAGTTTAAAAGCTTCCTGTTAAAAAGATCCTTGTCAGTTTTCAGGCCTCCTCAATCCTCATGACACAATTCCATTGAACAAAAGGATGGGCCTTCAGCCACCCTCTGCCATGTGTCACTAACACACCAGTTAGTTTTGGAGCTGTCTGCAGTTTTGTCTGCAGAGGGGCTTGCAGGATTTTGTGTTTATGAGCTCTGCCTTGGCAGCACATCCATGCAGTCACACAGTGAGCTGGGCTGAGCTGGATTGCAGCCTGGCAGCCTGCAGTGTGGGAAGAACTTGTCCATGTCAGCTCTCAGTATTCCACATCAACAGCATGTAAAAAATGGGAATACAAGCCCCTCTCCCTGGTCCCAGAAGCTTTTTAAGCATTCTGGCCATCTGGGCATCCCTGCCAAAAGAATAGCCTGGTTTTATGACAGAGAATTCTCACTCACCAGATGCAGTGTGAGGAAAGAGAGGAGGGTGCCTTCCCCTCTGCCTTTGAAAGAATCAGATTTCCATAAGGAATTTTGCTGTCTGCAGTGCCCAGCAGGAACAGTGATGCAGAATTCCAGATGCAGACTGAGTACATTAATGTAAAATGTAACTCAATGTTATGATTTTCTGCTTGAAAATATAAAACTTTTAATAGGGCTGGGGAGAGATGTAACATGAACCATACAATGACTCTAATTAATTTTTACTATAGCAATTATGTGGGATTTTATGTAGACTGTGTTACAGTCTTAATTTTGGTATTATAAATCTGACCAGGTTTAAATTCTGTGTTTACATGAATATTCTGCATGTCATTTCTTTCCAACAGAATCCCTGTACAACCTAAGGGAGGAGAACAGGCAGCTGAGAAAAGCTCACCAGGACATTCACACCCAGCTCCAGGATGTCAAGGTAGCCTTTGCTTAGGGGGAAGCTTTAACATTAAGGTTTTCCCAAGTTTTCACAAGCCAGAGGGAGCCTGTGCTGAAAATTTGTAGTTTCTGTTGTGTGGCAAAAAGGAGAGGAGTATGGCTGAACTGGATTTCTTTGGCATTCTGCACTTAAGATACATGTTCATTTAAAAAAAAAAAAAAGGATTAAAAAGTGAAAAGGGATGTGTTTAGTATAGAAACTGGAACTGGGAATTTGGGCAAAACTCAATGCCTAATGTTTTCCAGCCTTGTTTCTTTAAACCATTCAGCACCATCAACCCCAACTTTTATTTTAGTTACACAAATCCTGGCCTCCAAATTTCCTCCCCTGGCGTGCTTGCTTCCTCCCTCTGCTTAATATGCATTCCATGTTAAATAAATAAGTTCTGTCATTCCAGCTCAGGACTTTCTTTTCAAAATAAATTGAATTCTCTTCCTAGTTCAACCCCTCCTAGCCTCCCTAATTTATCTTTAGGATGAACTTGATGTGAAACATGTAATGTTCTTCTTTTTGTGTAGCAACAGCATAAGAACTTGCTGTCCCAGCACAACCAGCTTGTGGTGACATTGGAAGACCACAAGAGTGCACTAGCTGCTGCTCAGGTCAGAAGGAAAGCAGCTTCTCCTGGCTCTCACCTTCCTCAATCTCTGTTCCTCCTGGTCCAGCTGACTGCAGTGTGGTGCATGTGGCCTTTGGCATGGGGAGTTTCACTGGCACCTTGCTGCACTCTGAGGGAAGTGCATGAGTTAAAGGGTTGCTCCTAAGAAGCTGCAACAAATCACAGGGCTGTCAGAAAATAAAACAAGCTGTTACAGGCCCAGGAGTGCATGTGCCACTGATAAGAAGAGTATCTCTGCTTCCATGAGAGCTGTCAATACCTTTCTTTCTCTGTCTTCTCTGATAAAACTACTGTTACTTGAGCATCCCACACTCTGATGTTCACATTTAGCACTTATAATGACCTGGCTGCTGCTATAAAATCTCTTTTTGTGGATGACTGGAAAGTTTACAAGGCTTTCATAGAATCACAGGATGGTTTGGATTGGAAGGACCTTAAAGTTCATCTCATTCCAAGGGCAGGGACACCTTCCAGTATCCCAGGTTGCTCCAAGCCCTGTCCTGCCTGGCCTTGGACACTTCCAGGGCTGGGGCAGCCACAGCTTCTCTGGGCATTGTCCATCAGTGCAGCAGCAGCAGAATGTATGTGGAGGAATGGAAACTCCAGGTGGAACTCAATTTAAAAAAAAAAAGTCATATTCAAGTGAACTATCCATGAAGCACAAACTGTTGCAGACTCAGTCAGCTGTGCCAGGACAAGCTGTTCAGGCCACAGGGAATCTGAATGTAGGAATAATGTTGTAGCAAAAGAAGACTATTTGGGAAAGATCAGAGGGAAAGGCAGTGAGGCAGTGTAAAGTTACTTTTATTTCTGACTGATTTTCTTCATTTAAGCATTTTCATGGTCCACAAACTCATTAGCAGCATTAAAAAGCATTCAACTTTCTTTCTCCTATTTCCCAGTTCTGCTTGTTGTGCATTTTAATGTGTAGATATTAAAAAAAAAAAATATCAGGGAAGTTTCTCATAGATAAATCTGAAGAATCTTGCTCTCCAGTACTAAAACATGCTGACAGCTAATTTTAAGCTCTTCTCCCACTGGCCACGTTTGCTACTTGGTATGTGTTTGCTCACATCTGAAATTCCACAAGGCAAGAGGCAGGGGCTGATTTAAGGTTCATCAAATCCAAAGGGAAGCTCCATATTCTTCTCCTGGCTTTGATTCAGTTCTTTAATTAGAAAACCTCTGTCACAGAAAGCCCTTCTGTCTGCAGTCAGGATGTGGCATTTGTCCTATGTGGCACTTTCCTCATGAGGAGGGTGTTGCAGATGCTTTCAGAACAGAGGGGATTTTGCACCACTGTGTAGTTTCTCCTGCAAAGCAACTGCAGAAAGTTCCCAAGAGATTTTTTCTCAGCTCTATAATGATCCCTCTATTTCTATGTATATCCTGGACATTGAATACCAGTAGTCAATACTGCACTGATGAATTTGTGACCTGAATCTTTAAAGCATTGTAGGCTTTGTGCTTTTCCACAGAGAGACAGATTAATTATTTAGTTTAATAACCCCTGATTTCTGCCAGTATTAGTATCTTTTAGGCTGTGGCCTTGAATCAGAGTGTTCAGTTTAGTGACTCAGCATTTGAACAGAATACTTGAATTCTCATCTGGATGTGCCCTGTTTAAATATCATAGAAACAGGGAATGGTTTGAGTTGGAAGGAATCTTAACACTCATCTCATTCCACCCTCTGCCATGGGCAGGGACACCTTCCACTGTCCCAGGTTACTCCAAGCCCTGTCCAACCTGGCTTGGACACTCCCAGGGATGGGGCAGCCACAGCTTCTCTGGGCACCCTGTGCCAGGACCTCCCCACCCTCACAGGGAACAATTTATTCTTAATATCTAATCCAACCTGCCCTCCTTCAGTTTAAGGCCATTCCCCCTTCTACTATCATTCCATGTGCTTGTCCAAGGTCTCTCTCCACTTCTCCTGTAATCCCCCTTTGGGCACTGGGAGGAGCTCTAAGGTCTCCCCAGATCCTTCTCTGTGATGAACACCCCCAGCTCTCCCAGCCTGTCTCCAGAGCAGAGGGGCTCCAGCCCTCAGAGCATTTCCTTGGCCTTCTCTGAACTGATTCCAACATGTCCCAGTATGTTCATCTCTCTCCATGGTCAGAGAGTGGGGAAAAAAAAATTAAGAGACCTGTGTATTAGTCTGATGTTCAGTAAACACTACTTTTTCCTCTAAAATTTCTTATTGACCTCCTCAGCAGTTAACCAGGAACCTCTGGAATGACAAGAGTAATTACTGTGCACTCTGCTTTGCTTTTAGACCCATCTGTTCCAAGGGAGGCTTTGGGAGATGCTTTGAGGGGTGTCTGCCTTCAGAGCTGGGCTGTGCTGCCCCATGTCAGTGTGTAGCACCAGGTATTGTGTTGTAGGAGTGCTGTGCTTCCTCCTGTGCTGCCCCAGGAGTGCTGTGGTGCCACAGAACCCTCCCAGGGATGGACAGGGGCACTAAGGGCAAACCAGAGGGTTTTAACATGGGTTATGAAATGCAATCTGTGATTTCAAACTGGTAGCAAACACACCCACCCTCCAGTGGAGCAGCAGAGGAACCCTCTCATGGGGCACCACCTTTTGCACATGCAGCTGCTCAGGTTTTATACACCCTGCCCATCTCAAAACATCTACTTTAATTGGTAACCTTTCTTGTACACCTGCTACAGAGCCAGGGTGTCCCAACCCACCTGCATTTCTTTAAAGCTTTTTGAAGATTTCATACAAAGTTAAACAAGCAGCAAATCAAATTACAACATTTTACTGCTGCATTTCAGGAAGACTTTGGAAATTTACATTTTCTTTCCACTTCTTTTTTTTCCCCCCTGTTTTTTTCCTTGCTCTTCAACAGAGGTGTGCTATGACTTTCTTGGCCTCAGTCCTTTATGTTGGCTGTTTTCTTGTGGAACTCCTGTCTAAGTGTTGAGGATTTGGCATTTTCATGACATGTATCTTCTTCCTACCAGCAAAGAGGAAGTTGTGGTGCTTTTGATTTCCCTCGCTTTAGGCTGCCAGGAAAACTGCATCACCCCCTTTTGACACTTCTCCTGCTTGGCATGAATAAAACATCTTCCTCTTTGTCCCACAGAGAAGTTTCTAATACTCTTTGTATGCATGTGCACTTTGGCTGAAAATACTCTGATGAATCAGTGTCATCTAATGTGTGGAGAAAAAAACCTGTCTTTAAAGCTCCTGTTTCTTCTCCTCCCTGGAATATCAAGTCTTTCCACCACATGTCCTGCCAGCAAGTTTACTCCGAGGTGACTACTTTTACTAAGAAATTAAACTGGACACATTATAATTCACATGTTGACTTTAGTCCCAGGTGGAGGAATACAAACAGCTGAAGGACACACTCAAAAAAATACCAAGTTTCCGACAGCCTGAGAGGTCGGAGGGAGCAAATGAGCAGCAGGGGGTGAGAGGCCCATCCTCCCCCAGCAACCTCCAGGAGCACCAGGGAGCTGTGGCTGAGGAGCACCACGAGGTAGGAAGCACTGACACCACAGGGAAGGGTCATTATTCAGCAGATGTCTATTTTTAAGAGTGTTTGTTTCGTTGTACACATTTGTCAGTTCTTGAGTAAAGTAGTGAGGAATGTTTTGATCTTACTGAATAGAAGGAAAATATATTCATGATGACCTTTTCAAGCCAGTTTTAAGTGTATTTGTGTCAGCTGTTTTAAGAAGTTGCTAAGAATCTTGGTTTTTGAGTAAGTGCTCTCTAAGAGTTTTAGATGGCTCATGTGTTACAGAAAAGCTTTAACAAGTTCTGAAGAAATTGTTGTTTCCATTGTAGAGTTCCAGTGGCACATTAAGGTCACTGTATTTAAAACTGGCACACTATCCAATGTTCAAGAAGAAAACATGAAGTCTGGAAGTTACAAAATCACTTGTAATTTTGTTTTACAAGAATTCTTGGCCAGCAGAACCTATGGGAAATAAAAATCTTGTTATCACTTAGGTTGGACAAGACCTCTAAGATCATCGAGTCCCACTGTTAACCCAGTGCTGCCAAGGCCACCACTAAACTGTGTCTCTAAAGTACAAAATTTGCTTTGTAGAAGGGTAAGAGTTTTTGTTCCACTTCAGAGAAAATGAGGCTTAAGCTGCTCTTTGGTGTAACTGTACAACACCTTGTGTAGCTGTGCAGAGCCATGAGTCAGTAGTGCCCATGTTTGGCAGGAGGAGTAGCTTGTTCCAAACCTGGCATTTGGCTCTCCTGGCAACAACTTCAGTGCTCCAGGCTGGGATAAAGGATCCATGACTGTCTTTGGCTCTCTTGAAATTATAAAATCCTTAATATCTTGTACACACCTGATCCTGTGTATGCTTTGCAGAATGAGAGGCCAAAAGAGAGAGGAGAAATAAATACCCAGGAAGAAGAAGACAGGGCTGAGCCCTTCCATGTGCAGGGAAGGAATAATGAGCACCAGCATCCCAAAGAGCTGAATATTCAGGAGCAACAAGAGGCTGGAGAGGATGTTGAGCAACGTGCTGATCAGGTTGAAGAAGAACACAAAAAGGAACTTCAGGAGGAAGAAATGGAGCAGGCAGGTCATCCTGAGCACCTGGAGGAGGAGCAGGATCAAGTCCCAGAAGAGCATGAATGGAAAAAGCAGGAACAGAAAGAAGAAGAAACCAACATGTTGGGTGATCACCTCCAGTCAGAGGTATGGAGCTGTTTTCTGATGGATTCAATTTGCTGTTTAAATGGAGGCATTTCTTATCACTGCTGGCCCTCTATTTCACTTGCCTAGGTCTAGGTAAAACCAGCACCACATTGATAGGAAATTTGGGATTCAGAGCACTCACTGTTGTTTAGATAAAATTACTGTCATATTCATAGAAAATTTGGGATTCAAAGCACTTGGATGCATAGGATCCAGGCTAAACTTGAGCACACTTGTACTGGCCAAGTCTTAATGAACATTGATTCTGCTGATAAAAAGCAACAGATGGACAAAAAAGAGCAGCAGACTGAATTTTATCTCCTACTTTAATCTGAGGCCCCTGGTAGCTGAGATGGAGAGCACAACAGGTGAGAATGGGGTTTATCTTCAGCCCTGTGAGGGAGAGATGTCCTGCTTTGCTAATTTGATGCACCTCAGCAAATTGCAGCATGTTTCCTTGTCAGACATACCTGCCTTCTGCAAACACACTGCCATCCCAGTGCTCACTGTCATTTGACAGGAAATTTAACTGCCAGATGAACATGACTGAAATAGCCAGGGGAAATCAGTGCTCAGCAACAGCAAGTTGTGCTCTGTGCACTCCAAATAAAACCAGCAAATCCTGGATTTACATTCCAGATTGGATCTCCAGTGGAAAATGTATTTTACTGTCTCATCTGAGACTTTGTGTGACTCCAGTGGAATGGGAAGGTGTTGCTGAAGAGGTGCAGTGGGTCAGAACAGCAGCAATGGGCTAAGCTGTGAAACTAGAGATAGTTTAGGTTATTATTGAGTGTAAAAAACGTGCAGTGTCTCACTCCAGGCTAAAAGTAACCCCCTCTGAAATTCCCAGTTAAATCAATGGACATATTTGGTGTCAGGCATCAAAACTTCCTTATCCTGGTATTGTATTAGGGGGTTTATATTACTGATGTGTAAGACAAGGAAAGGTTGGCATCCCTCAACCTCTGATCTCCTCTTGCTTCCCATGTCCTCCACAAACACAACACTTCTATTATGTGCTAAAATAAATATTTCAACTTCAAGCAGAGACAAGGAAACTTAAAATAACTTTGCTGTAGTTTTTGCTGTTGCACGTACCCTCTGGACAGGTCTCTCCCTGCTTTTTTCTGATCACTGAAACGATGATTAACCTGTGACTAACACTTTGCTGGTACAGGTGACACCACCAAAAGCTGTGTCAGAGAGACAGAAACCAGCTTATGAGCAACAACTGGAGCAGCAGCACCTTGGAGCCCAAAGAGCAGAGGAGGCCAAGCAGCTGCGGCAGCACCAGGAGTCGCTGCACCAGCAGAGGCTGCGAGGGCAGATCCTGAGGCAGCAGCAGCTCCAGGAGAAGGAGCTCCAGCTGCAGAAACAGGAGGAACAAGGGGGAAAACTNTAGGTTATTATTGAGTGTAAAAACGTGCAGTGTCTCACTCCAGGCTAAAAGTAACCCCCTCTGAAATTCCCAGTTAAATCAATGGACATTTGGTGTCAGGCATCAAAACTTCCTTATCCTAGTAATGTATTAGGGGGTTTATATTACTGATGTGTAAGACAAGGAAAGGTTGGCATCCCTCAACCTCTGATCTCCTCTTGCTTCCCCATATCCTCCACAAACACAACACTTCCATTATGTGCTAAAAAAAAACATTTCAACTTTAAGCAGAGACAAGAAAACTTAAAATAACTTTGCTGTAGTTTTTGCTGTTGCACGTACCCTCTGGACAGGTCTCTCCCTGCTTTTTTCTGATCACTGAAATGATGATTAACCTGTGAATAACACTTTGCTGGGACAGGTGACACCACCAAAAGCTGTGTCAGAGAGACAGAAACCAGCTTATGAGCAACAACTGGAGCAGCAGCACCTTGGAGCCCAAAGAGCAGAGGAGGCCAAGCAGCTGCGGCAGCACCAGGAGTCGCTGCACCAGCAGAGGCTGCGAGGGCAGATCCTGAGGCAGCAGCAGCTCCAGGAGAAGGAGCTCCAGCTGCAGAAACAGGAGGAACAAGGGGGAAAACTCTACAAAAACCAGCTCAGGTGAAATTCTACAGGAATTTGATGTGGTCTCTGCTTGAGGTTTTGTGTTGTCAGCTCTGCTCTGCTCTCTGTTCCCTGAGAGCAGTTTTCCAGGGTTTTCTGTTGACTAATTTCTTGAAAGCTGGAAGTTTGCTTTCCTAAATTTCAGGGTCCTGACTTTACTCTTGGCCTGACCCACATCCATCAGGACTGCAAACTCCATATATAGTTACAAGCACAAAGTTAGTGTGGCAGAGCAAGAAAGTTTGTTCCACCAAGTGTTTTTCAGGAAAGGTGATGGGAGAAAATATTAGGTAATAGAAAGTGAATTGGAATTCATTCTGGTGGGTGCTGGAAGAGGCAAAGATGCAGGTGGAGGGTTTGCTTAACAAATCAGAAACTTTTTTGAAACTGAAATGATGTTTGGCATTTAATGTTCTCAGCCAACAGGCTCATTATGATAACATGGACCAGGATATTGTACAAGGGGAAGAAGAGCAAGGGCTTCAGGAGGAGGAGGGAGGTAAGAGAAAATTTCTGTCCCTGCCATGCTCACACGTTCCCTCTGGGCTGCCTTGCATGTGAGACTTTAATATTCATTTCATATCCAGTTTGGATTCAAGTGAAATTTAAACTTGCAATTTAAAACCAGAAGCTCAAATAACCCTGGCTGAACTGCCTGAGTGAAATAGAAGAATTATTAAAGATCATACTCACATTCCTGAGAGGAAAAGTGTCCTTTGGATTGAGCTATTAGGATAAGGCTCTGTGGATCTTGGTTATATTCCTGGTTCTGCGCATGGGTTTGTTGGATCCCTTTCAGTTAGATAAAATCAGGGAAAGATTTGGCTTTGGAAGGGACTAACTAAAAACTGTTGTAATACAATAATAACCTAAAAAAATTTGTCAGCTTATGAACATGACAACCAGCACCAGGATGAAGGTGAAGATGATGATCAAAATATTGCAAATGAACAGCAAGAAGCAGAACATCAAGCAGAAAATCAGCAGGCTGATGAATCAGTGAGTATGAATTAAGATGCTGTGGATTGCAGTCGTTACTGAAGTGAGAACCCACAGGTCTCGTCTGACATAATTGCATGTCACAGAAATGAGATGAAGCAGAGCTCTTCTAGGAAGACAGGTTTGACAGTTGAAAACAACATCTAAAGTCTATTTAAAGCTGTCCTTACTGATTTGGGAAGGAATCAAAAAAAAGTTTACTTGTTGGAAGCAAATTGCCTATTTCCACATTCCTTTGATCTGTGCTTTAGGTGGAATAAAGGATTTGGTCTTAGATGGGACTTGAACAGGTAAATTTGATCTCAAAGGAAAAAAAATAGTAACATGAGCAGTCAGTCAAAAAGAGTGGGGGTGCTATTTTTGATACTGTCATTAGTTAAGGGGTAAAAGCCAATTCAAGAGCCTCTGAAAGGAGCTGTAGCCAGTAAAGAAGTGTGAGATCTTGAAAGAAAGAGGGCATAGGTCAGCACTGAACTGACCCACAATATCAGCTGCACAGAAATCTGGGTGCAGGAGAGTCAATCCTGTGCCTTTCCCCAGTCTCCATCCTACCTGATGTTGTGGAATGTCAAGTGCAGCATCTTTATTCCCCTTCAGCAAATTCAGGTGTATGGCAAACATTTCTAAAGGATTTTAACTTATTAGCTGTAAAGATACAGAACTGCTTTTAGTGAATGGCAAGCAGAAAGAAAGTGCTCCTTTTCTGACTGGCAAAGATGAAAAGTGAGCATTGTTTTGTTTCATTATGGGCACAGAGAAGGTCAATAGTGCAGGACAGTCTAGTACTGATCCATCCTTGGATCCCTGAGCACTGAAACTCTTATCTTTGTTCACCTGGCCTTATCAGGCACTGTCAGTTGTCAGATAGTCAGTAAATAAAAGTTGTTCAACAGCCTCTGTGAAACAGGTCATCAGATTCAATCTGGTTTTTAGCAGAGAGATACCTGTACTGCTGCTCTGTGTGCTCAGTGCTGAGGGACTTTTATCAGTGATCCCTGGTCCTGCAGGGAGATTCCAGCTGGTGTCAGTGGGGATGGAGTGGGCTGGAACACAGCTCAGGCTGCTGGAGCTTTCAGGGGAAATGGAATTTAACCATCAGCTAAAAATACGTATTTAACATTCACTTCTGACAATCACAGAAGGCAGCCATGGAAGATGTGAATCCTGCTGATGACCCCAACAATCAGGGAGAAGATGAATTTGAAGAAGCTGAGCAAGAGAGAGAAGAAAACCTACCAGATGAAAATGAAAAGCAGAAGGAAACCAGTCAGAAACAGGGACATCCAGGAATGGAAGAGAACTTGGTGGTCAGTAAAGGAGGCACCTCTAGGGCCTCTTCAGGAGATTGAATGCTGCACATTTCAACCCTGTTGAAGCTGTAAACTGCCCTAAGCAGAGAGATTCTGTGCTGTTATGGCATTGCTCCTTAATGGTGTGAATATTGCATTGTCTTCCTGCTTAGTATGGAAAGTCTTGCTTTATTCTGTGAAGTGATTTTTCTTATCATCCTCCTGCTGTTTTTCAGTTGAGGGCAGTTTGAATCACACATAGCTGGGCTCTCACTGCTGCTAAGGAGTGAACTAAACCTTCTTATGCCATTATTGCTTCTTTAGCTTTATATCAAGTTTTAATTCCAGAATAAGAAGCTTTAATCTTTAGACTCCTAAAGTTAATAGACATGCACTGAAGGAGGTGAATTTTTATATCTCTCTGCAGATGGCAGGAAATCCTGACCAGCAGGAAGATAATGTGGATGAACAATACCAAGAAGAGGGAGAAGAGGAGGTAAGAACACAGACCCAAGGCCTGTGTGGGCTCAGGTAGCAAAGCACACCTCCATTAACATTCAGCCTTGGTATCTTTTGTAACTGCAACACAAACACAAATCACTTTGTCTGATTTAAACAAAACCTGGGAAGTCTCTGCCATTACTCTGCTGTCCTCTTCTGGGTGCATTCAGGGTTTCTCATGCTCATATGCAGCCATCCATCAGTCTTCCTGTGCCACACAGTGTTAATTGGGCAATAATTGAAAAGATTAAGCTATTCACAACACAAGGAAAAATTTCTGGAAACCTCAAGGTCACAGAAAACCTCATTAATCTCTAATCACACACTGCTGTTCTGGGCAAACTGCTTCCTTGGCCACTCACTTACTCTTTAGCTCTGACTTTGATATATTGGTGCTCCTCCTGAGCAATCCAAGTTATGTAAGCCCTTACAATTTGTGGAATCAGGCAGGAACCTGACAGCACATTGAGCTGGAGGAGAAAGGAAGGGGAAGGGACTTTTCCCCCTCCTGTGTTGGATGTCATGCTCATTGTGCACCCTGCAGTCCCTCAGTGTGTACCAGATTAATTCCTGTTTTCTGCTTCACACATAATGCTTTACAGAAAGCAGTGGAATCAGCTGCTCATTACTCCCTCCTAGGAAACAATTTGTCTGGATTAACTGGGATGCACTCAGCATTCACCAGCTCAAAATACTGTTACTCACATCAAACCAGGTCCTTAGGAACTGGGAATAGTTGGCCTTTGGCAGCTACTCTTTGGCTTCCAGGAAGCAATTTAATACATGTCCCATAAAAGCCTGTGCCCAGTGTGCTTGTTGGAAGCAGTAAAGAGGCAGCAGGGATTAAATGAGTAATCCAGACAGACATAAGGTACTGTAATGGGAATTAATTTCTTTGGTAGGTTGACTCAAGTATTACACACTGCTGTTCAGATCTATCCCATGTATCCCTCCAAGTGATCCTGGTGTGATGGATGCCTCTTGCCTGGCTTGCAGAGCACTGTTTGGAGCAGATATGCATGACATCATTTTCCAAAAGAAAATTAACTTTACTTCAAAAAGTATTCCTCTTTCAGATTTGCACCTGACATGGAAAGTGGAACATGGAATTGAGGGGGAGCATTGACAAAACAGAAAGGGGAGATCCAAGAGCTGAACATCTCAGACTCAGTGTAACCTGCTCTCTCCAAGGAGAGCATTGGAAGAGATTGTTCTGTGCTCCCATTCACCCCCTTGCTCTTTTGTGGTTTTCCAAGAGCAGTTGGCAGAAGGATCCCTCAACTTGTGGGAAAACATGGCCAGAGTTACCATTAAATCCCTGCCTTGCATGTCAGAGCTGAAATAGTTCCACAGTGGGGTGGAAGTGTTGGTAGTGACTCTTTTGCTGCATCCTGACACAACACTCCTACTATGAAGGACAAGGAGAAAATAATATCTCTGCACGGTTAAAACATGGAATGGAAATTTAAATATGTTAGGTGGTGATGAGAGGGTCTGTGAGAATTGTAGATAGAAGATAGATGCTCCCAGAGGAAGTGAGTTTCCTGACTGCTGGGTGTTGATGGGTTTTTTATCCTCCTTTAACCTCTCCATGCCCTTTTCTCCTTCCTTTAGAATCTGCACTCTAGAATTACTGCTGTGAAATTGTGCACAGTTGTGCCACAGGCCACTTTTTAGAGGGAGATTAAACCATACAGAACCTCTTCTGTGCTTTGTAGGTCCAGGAAGATTTGACTGAAGAGAAGAAACGAGAACTGGAACATAATGCTGAAGAGCCATATGGGGAAAATGAGGAAAATGTAAGTCCTGAGCAAACCCCCAGGCTGGGGGACATGATCAGACACAGAGCACACTGTGATCCCATCACAGAATTGCTGCAGCTTGCTTTAATCATAGACCTGAAATTTTCATGCTGTCCCAACTTCCTTTTGCTCATCCTTCCACCTCCACAGCAATTCTTGCTGCCTGCAGGCCTTGGAAAATCTCCTGTTTCTGTCCATTAACTGTCACAGCTCCAGCTGACAGTCATTTCCCTGCCCTAAAATAAACTCTGAGGAAACTGGCACTGAATCTGTGCCGCTAATTTTTTTCATGTGTTTTATTTTCACCAATCAGGCAGAGGAAAAGAATAACAGAGGGACAGAGCAAGAGCAAGAAATACAAGAAGAGAACAACCACAAAGGAGTGCATGAAGAAAATTATGAGGAGGAAGAAGAGGAGGAGGAGGAGGAAGGCAGAGCTGTTGCAGCAAAAACTCGTAGACGAGGGGAGATGTAGCTCTGTCAGTACACAAATTCCTGTTGTGGTTTTTTTTTTTTTTAAAAGAACTTTTTTTAGGATATTTAATTTCAAAAAAAAAAAGAAATCTTGTGTTTTACACTTTTTACTTTTCTATTAGATGTTCTCATATGTTTATATGAATATGGTATTTTGATACTCTAGATTAGGATTTCTTTTCTATTCAAGCTGTACATAAACAGACATCCTCTCTAGGTTTGATTTTTTGTAATTCTGGGCTTGGTTTATAGAGGCCATTTTGGATACACTTTCACCTTGTCCAGGTCTGACAGATGTCTGGTGTAATTTCAGATACATTCAACACTGAAGGAATATTCCTAGTGCCTAAATCCAGCTGACTTCAGTCACTTCAGCTTGTTGTCTTCCATGGCAGAATTCATCCTGACTAAGGGCTGGTTATTCCTTGTGACCTCATGAGGACAAGCACAGGCTGAGCTGTTTGCAGGACCAGACCTTTTCTAGGTGCAGAACAGTTATAAAATATGCAAGTTTTAGGAGCCTTCAGAATGCAGCCAGGTTAACAGCTGTTAACTCTGGCAGCTGTTTAGATACACTTCAATTATGCATTTATTTTAATGAGCATACCCAGGTACCTCAATTACATGCACTACCTGGCAGCTCATACAAAATAGGGGTGTGCTGAGAGGAGCTGGGAGCTACAAACCAATTTAGGCTTGAAGCTCCATTATGCCAAATCACAACACTACAGCTGTCACAGGAATGAAGATTTACAGCAGCAACAATTTCGTTGTCCCAGTTAATATAAAAAATATTGGACCAGAGAACTATAATTATGTTGCCTCAGTGCCACATTTGCTGGAGCCTGCAGAGAGTAACTGAGCTGACATGATTGGTGCAAGATGTTGAACAAAGGCCTTTACCTTCTTTTACTTATTTATTTTTTAAGTCTTATGCTGGAAGGATTTCTGTGTGCCCTGGTGTGAGAATCAGACCAGAGACAAACCCCACAGAAGTTGGTTTGCCCAGCAAACATCTCCAGCACTGCATGTTGAAACCTAAGGGTGGGTGGGGGAAACACAAAAACTGTGCCTTGGTGTAGGCCATGAACATAATCCCAGTGCATGAATCTATACAATATTTGTATTGGTACAGACACTAGTTATTTAATATATGTTAAAGGAGAATGGGAATCTGGATTTCCCAGGCTGTGCCCCATTGCTGGAAATGAGGCTCATGGGAGCTCCCCAAAGTGTGTGTTAATATATAAAAAACAAGAGGGATTAGGGGGTTTTTCCCTTTTTTTTAATAATGATGCATAGCAATGTTTTTAGTTTACCTTTTTATACAAATGTAATTTAATTCATTTTTCTACTAACTTGATTCTATTATGTTTTATAGTTGATTTCCATTCTTTGCAATTTTCCTAAGTGTCCCCAATCCTCTGCTTATGTTTCATAGGAAGATTTTTGTCAGCAAGTATTTTGGGTTTTCTAGTTACCATAAATCCGATTTATCTTATGTATAAAAAAAAGTTTACATGAGACTGTAAAATGTATAATATGTACATAATCTTCAGAATACAATTATTTTGGTAAATTGGCCTGTATTTTTAAATGTCACAGTTGCAGTATTTAATTATTTGAGGCATAATAAAACTTGACTGCAGTCAATAAACTAGAACAGAGTTACTGATCTTGCATAAGTGTGAGGGCTTGTGTAAGTCTTCCTGATGATGGATTTGTATTCCATGTTAATAGAGAAATTAGGGACAGGCAGGGAAAGGGATGAAGGTGGGAGCTACAATGACTTTTTCAGAGGGGGTGGAGCATTTATATTAATGGATACAGCACTGCCTGTGGAGAGGTGGAGAACAGACTCTTCTGCCACACTCACAGTGCAGAAAAAGCCACTTTGGGGCTTTCTGACAGTGCCCAGCCAGCATTGCTCCCTGCCAGCATTTCTGAGCTCAGGGGGGAAGGATTCAAACCCCAATTCCAGACCTTGCAGAGCTGCCTGCTGGGCTCAGCTTCATTCCAACCCCTGTGCCTGGCATGGGTCACTTAGTGCCAGACCCACTGGGCACACTGGGTAGTTGAGCTGGTGGTGAGAAGAGAGACCCATATGGCAGGTCCTCATTGCCAGAGGATCCCTAGAACTCAGGGAATGCCAAGTGCTTTGCTAAATCAAGAAGTTAATGAGCTTATGTGACCTAAAAATAAAGTGGAGATGTCCCACAGCTCTGGCCCTGGTGCAGAGTGAACAGCAGAGGGAAATGCTCTGTCTCAGTTTTCCAGCTCACAGAGTGTGACTCCCAGCATGAGGCTGTGGTTCAAGACTAATGAGAGTCACACATCAATGGAGTGAAAGTAGGAATTCAAAGGGAAAAGTTACATCACTGTGGGATTTGGCAGAAGCAAAAAAGCCCTCGGCATACTGTGACCAGGGCTGACATCCACTCATCAAAATACTGGAGACAGTTCAGGAGGCAGGGTGAGACCAATGGGAAAACTCAGCTTATGGAAAGGAAGTTCATGCTCCAGAGAGCTCAGGAAAGAAGAGTTGGAACGACTTGGCTGAGAACCCACAGAGGGGCCACCCGGTGAGACAGGAGCCCTCAGCCTCCCAGGAAAACAAAACTAACCCCCCAATAAAATTCAGGCCAGAAATACAACATGTTCAGTAATTAAGTTAATTAGTCATTGCAGCAATTAATTTAAAGGCTGTGATGAATTTTTGATTATGAGACACCTTTGAAAAATCTTTCTAACTCAGCCCCAGCTTGGGCATTGTGACAAAATCCTTCTGCCTATAAACTGTGAGCTCAGTCAAGAGGATGATAAGAGCCTGCTCTAGGCATAAATACACAACACAACCATCCTCAATGAAAGGTAAAACCCAGTGGAATTCGTTCTGCAGGTCAGGAAATCCTCCAGCAGATCAGCTCCAGTGTTGTGGCTCCACAGTTCAGCTCAGTAAAATCCTCACTGTGTTACCTTCAAAAGTGAACAGAAAACTGGCAGTGGTTCAGCACAGAGCCCACAGACACACTTGGCATAGAGCACCAATTAGGTTCTGATAAGTTCTACCCACTTTTGCCACAGGTTTTCATGGCAAAGGAGCCACAGGGCACTCACTGATCAAAACAACCTTCACTCAACTTCTGAAGTCTGAGCACGTCAAACGTGTTTATGGTGTTTCCTCTGCTACAGACAGAAATAAATGTGTATTGTTACAGCCAGAATATTTGCAGGGTGAGGGGAATGAGAATCCCAAAGCTGTGCATCCAGAGGAAGATAAAATTTGCCTTCTGCAGATCTGACACATCATCAGCCCTCAAACAGGGTTCCCTTCCCTTCCACAGTTCTTGCTGGTTCAAATAAAGCTTTATTCAGCATTTTCTCATCATCATTCCACCTAAAGGGAATAAAAAAACCCAAATGCTTTTGCCATACCTACTAATCAAATATTTTTAAATGTTTTCATAGAAATTCACCATATTACAGGTATTTATCAGCTCTGTTATAGAGACCCAGCTGATGAGATTAACAGCAGTTTTGCTTGTTCCTACACACTGAAATACACCACAGGTATGTTGGTATCAACCTGTGACTCCTTGAAACACAATAATTGGACTTTAATAACAGATTTTGTTCTCAAAGCTGCTTCTACCTGCAGATCTCAAACCACTTTAGGAAAGTGCTAAACCCTTTCTTAGGGAGAATTGCAGATGGAAGGCAGCACATGGGATTTTAACAAGGTTCTTGAAAGAAAACCTGAAAAGAGACCAGATTGCAGCCAACCTGTCCCAGGGTCCTGCTGAACCTTTGGATAATGAGCACCAAAATAAACCTGTATCTCCTGCATGTTTGTAACCACACAGAAAATGTTTTTATCAGTTAAAAAAAAATTCTACAACAGACTTTTGACCTGGGCTGATCTCTCTCTGTTTCAGTCTCCATCCTTTGTATGGAGAGGTCCTGACCTTCCCTTGCCTCACCTCTGGTGTCACCTGGGGGGCCACTGTTTCCTCAGCTCCAGATCCACACTTCCACTGCACAAATTAGAGCTTTACTAAAATTTCAGATGTGCCAGAACTATCAGGACATTTTTTTCATCTGAAGTGCTACATCTGTCAGCCACATACGTGACCACAGGGGCACAAAATGCCTTGAACACAGTCCTGGTGTCCCTGAAGCCACAGGAGCAGCCCCTCCAGGGAATGCTCATCACAGAGTTAACAGCCTGGAAAAGCTGTCAGAGAAACATAGAGTTGCCTCTAGTGCAGTTATGAGCTCAAGTATAAATTGAAGCAGATAGAAAAGGTGAGCTTTAATGAAAGGTTAAATCTCACAGGCAATTTTATCCATGGCCTTATGTCAAGGGAACAAAAAAAAAAAAAGCCCGAGGTGGTGGAATTTTGGACAAGACAGAATCCTCAATTAATGAATAAATGCTATTGCTAGCTGTTCATCAGAACAAAATAGCCCAAGTTCTGTAAAAATGAGATTATGAAATTAATTCACAGACTGCCAATCCTATTGGTGTCAAAGAGAACAACACCTGGGGTTTCTCCCTGACCTGTAGAAAGGCCAAGCTTGATCTTTCCCAGCAGGAGCTCCAAAGTACCTTCCTAAAGCAGTAACTGTGGTGAAAAGCCCAGGACAGACCTGTGCAAAATTCTCCAGGTTGCAGAAGTCCCAAGCTGTCTGTGCATAGCAGATATTCCAAGGGAATGCAGACAGCCCTCCCACACTACAGGGAGCCAGTTTTCCAGTCATTTGTTGGGACAGGTGAGAAATGCAATGGCTCCCATGTGTTAAGCTGAGAGGGTTTAATATATGTATTATAATAGGTACAAATTGAAAGAGGGGGAAATTTAGGTTGGATATGGGGAAGAAATTCTTCCCAGTGGTGTTGAGGCCCTGGCACAGGCTGCCCAGAGAAGCTGTGGCTGCCCCATCCCTGGAAGTTGTCCAAGGCCAGGCTGGACAGGGCTTGGAGCAACCTGGGAGAGTGAAAGGTGTCCCTGCCCGTGGCAGGGGGTTTGGAACTGGAAGCCTTAAGGCCCCTTCCAGCCCAATCCATCCTGGGATTCTATGGATGTGAATATACAGAAATATGTATTACATGAAGAAGTAGCTTGTGCAGAATTGTGTCTACTGAAACGTGGGCAAAAGGCTCTTGTAGAGGAGCTCAGTTCCGAGTCTCCAGAATTTCCTACCACCCAAGTTAGTCCTTTATGAATATCTGCATCCTACTGTCCTCTTCCATTGAGGAGCAGTGCTATTATGTGACACAGAAGAGCCAACTGCACCCCTTGGAATTCCATAGGCTATAGGAGATGTGGGAATAGTTCCCCTCATGTTTTACTGCCATGTTAATGGATTGATTTGCTTGTAAAACTGAGGGATGTGGTGCAATAATGAAAAATGTTGAGACACTTCTCATCTCAAGATCAATATTTTGATGGGGTTTAAAATAAATTTGCTGCCAATTACGCTGTGATTGAAGAGAGTCTTTGTAGAAGTGTAATATTTCACAGTGACAAATCTGCAAAGCCACAAACCTCTTTATTCCTGAAAGGACATTGAGACATATTCCAGAGAAAGCATCTTGAAAATTGGAATATTGGACAACCCGATACCCTTCTTTAGTTTTAAAACAGAGAAGTTATTCAGAAAGGAGCTTCCCATCGGTGTTTTTGTGTAAAGGTTCAGAAATCCAACCAGGAGATCCCATTATTTGGGGGTTGTCTTGCAAAGCAAGGGTACTCAGTGCAAGTATGAGGAAAGAATATGCCATAACTTCCATTTCCATATTGATTTGGACTGTAATGCAATTAGCAGCTCACCAGGTTATTGTGTGTTGTGGTTGAACACTGTCAGACATTCCCCTCAGGGCTTGTCCTCGCAGCAAACATCATTAAATTTGCAATTTACCTCAGTGCCTGCTGCATTCCCCATCCAGACAAACCTTCATGTCCAATTGCTCCTGCTGCACAAAGAAGTGCTGCTGTAACACTACCCAAATCAACAGAGCAGTTCTGTCCTCCCTTCCCCTGTTTTATTTATGCAGTTTAGGTTCCCTGCCTTGAACAGTCCTGGGTTTCCACTTTATATGAATCCTCACAAATGGCACTGATACCTCAGGCCTTCCCCTCACACACTCAACAGCTTTACTGAGCCTCTTGCATTTAAGCCCTTTTGCAGAAAATGTCACCATTAAATTAACCTACACTCCAAACCTGAGCTGGAGGTGTGTAACCCACGTTGTTAGTGCACCATCTGCATTATAGGAACTACAATCAGTGTCACAGGGGGCAAAAGGGGCAAGGAAAGGGGCATTTTCATCTTGTTGGGCAGCAAAGGTTACCCAGCTCAAACTATTAAATGTTACAGTGTGGAAAAAGAGGGGATTATTTGACATTCCTCTGTATCTTAGGAAACTGCTAAAGATGCATGAATATTTCAAAGAGTCCTGGCTTTCCAGAAAGGTGCCCTAAATCTTGTTGGTGTGTGACAAATGTGGTGGTTTTCAGATCAGGTACAGCATCCCAGATGCAGAGATTAAGCTGTAGCAAGAATTCATTGTATTTTAAACATCAGGGGAAAAATAAAAAACAAAATCCACTTTTTTTTTTTTCCCCCCCACCGTGGGGCATTCTCACTCCGTACTCAGTTGGGTCATGTGAACACAGAACTGCAGTTTCACAAATTCTTTTGGTGATAAATATTTTCTACAGCCAAATGTACATTCACTCAGCACTTGCTTGTCCTGCATTGTCCTGGATCTTCCTCTGTTTCCAGGCAGCTGGAATTTGCCATCAGTGCCTCCTGTAGAAAGCAGCATTCAGCTCAAGTAAAAGTACAGAGTCAGCTTCTAGTTTTCACATAAAGTGAAATTTAACCTTCATAAAGTGGAATTTAACCTTCTGATAGTGTTTTCTTGGGATAATTGTGCCCAGATCCAAAGCAGCTCCCACCAGGTCAAATTCCAGGGGATCCTTGACTGATCCCTCAGCCAAACCTGAACCCCCACCTGGTGTCAGCAGTGGGGTTTGTAACCTCCTCCCCACCTCCAAAACCCACCAATTTCATCACAGCAAAACCAGGGAAGGAAAACACAGAGGAATGAGGAATCAAGGCTTCAGAACTTCTGGATTCATTGGGAGATAAAGCCATTCCCATTTACATTACTGGGCCCATATTCAACAACTCTGCAAGGCAGGACATACATTTAACTGTCAGGGACGGAAAAGAGTAAACCTGGAGGGAATTTTCCAACTCCTCACAAGATTTGGGCCCATTCAGGTATCAACTCCTGCACAGCACTGATGCAAATGGATTGCTGCCTCATCCCTTTTCAAACAAACCATTTACAACGTTCTCAGAAAATGACAGATTGCTCCAGTCCTTGCTCTCACCAACAGGCAGCCAAACACACTGACAGCCAAAGTAATGTAATACCTAATAAGAGGATTAAGTAGAGAGGAATTCTGTTTAATATTGTATTAGCAATGGCTGATACCTTCCATGCCCGTTCTAACTCCCTCACAGGATACAATGTCCACACTTGTAAGGGAAGCTTATTGACATCTGATCAGTCAATAAATCTGTTCTTGTTTTTTAATGATCCCAAGAGCTGTTTCCACACACATCATCTTACCAACAATTTACCCTCATAAATTAATAATTGCCTTTAGGGCCTTTTAAACTCTAGAACCTGGTTTAGCTCCTTTGCAGCAATTTTCATCTAATTGTAGATCAAGACTTGGCTCAGAGAAAGGTCAAAAATCATCAACCCAAACAGAGCTTTGTGGAACCAATGACAGAGGGCAGAGAGAGGGGGCTCCCCCTGTGCACAATAACTCCAAACACCCACAAACAGTAGCAAAAACCTTCTCAAAGGCTCCAGGAATCAGAACACTAACTAGAATTTCATCCAGAGGAGGCCACCAAGGTGATCAGAGGGATGGAACACTTCTGCTGTGAGGAAAGGCTGAGAAAATGGGGATGGTTGAGCCTGGAAAAGAGAAGGCATTGAGGTGACCAAAAGAACCTGAAGGGAGACTGAAAGAAAGATGGACTATTTACAAGGGGTGGAGAGATAGGACAAGGGGAAACATCTTCAAACTAAAAGATGGTGAGGTTAGACTGGATATAAGGAAGAAACTCTCCCCTAGGAGGGTGGGGAGGCCCTGGTACAGGTTGCCCAGAGAAGAAGCTGTGGCTGCTCCATCCCTGGGAGTGTCCAAGGCCAGGCTGGAGCTCTGGGACAGTGGGAGTTGTCCCTGCCCATGGCAGGGTGGTGGAACTGGATGATCTTTAAAGTACCTCCCAAATCAATCAATTCTGTAATTCTTTGATTTGGAATAAGTGGGTTTGAGTCCTTTCTTGCTAAATCCTGCACATGACATTTGGAATTACTTTCCTTTTCGTGCTTGAGTTTCCTGCCTGTGTAAATGGGTAGAATTGCATTTTGTTATCATACAAGGGCTTGATCAATAAGAATGTATTAAAGATTCATATACAAGTGTATTAAAGCATCCATGCCATGATAATGTCTCCCATTTAAATACTATAAAAAGCTCAGTGGGCTCTTACTGAGCCATTAAGTGAGTGATAGGCAAATTGGAAATGTCCAAGAAAAAAGGAGCAGAATTACACTCTGCTATGAAACACCAGGCAGCTCCCATAAAAATCAATGGGATTGCATAGCAGTAAATTGCTGGGGAGATGAGCTTTATTTCATGGCTCATAAGTGAGCATGAATCTCTAACAACCTGTCAGCCCTGACAGCTGTGCCTCTGGAAGAAACTGGCTTCTCCAGGGCTGCCTCCATCCCCTGGACCTGCTCCTGCTCCCAACACAGCTGCCCCTCCAGCAGAGAGCTCCAGGCTGGAGCATCAGGCAGGGGCAGGGATATCCCCACCTGGAATCTGATCCCCAAAGAACTGTGAGGAGGCAGAAAAGTGCTCAAACCTCACAGGGCTCATCCCACTGAAATCTGCAGCAATGCTGGAGTGAGTGACAGAGATGTGCAAACACCTCTTTAACCTGGGGGGTTTATTTTTGTGTGTTCTGCTCTCTGCCCAAGCATCTACTACTTCAAGCAGACAAGTTATTCACTAATAATGTAATGGCTCCCCTTTAAAGGGGACACAGAGAGAAAGCAGCCTGCCTGCAAACTAACAGGAAAATCTATGACAAGTCCACAAATGGAAATGGGAGCAGGGCTCCCATATGCCTTGAAATTCTGTCCTCATCCAGGGCCTAACCAGAGCAGGAGGCTGCAGTGTTTAGCTGGGTTTATGGGGGGAAAACTGTTACCACATGGCAGTGCCCAAATCAGACTGACAGCAACTGTGGTGCTACAGAAAACATGACAAGAAGAGACTCAGATGTCTTTGGTGGCTGTGCTCACTGAGCTGGGATGGCTGAATTTGGGGGAAATGCAGGTTCATGCACAGGATGTCCTGCAAACAGGAGCAGCTTGGCTTCTCCCTCAGCTCACTGGCAGAACTTTTATCTCCCCTTGTGTGTCAGAAACACAGCATGTGCCAATAAATCACCTCCTTTTGGATTCCCACAGAAATAGCTTGTTTTGATGCTGGCTGGTCACTTGGGGAGCACAGTGCCGGCTCCAGAGGCAACAACAAAAGCCAGCAGGGGATCTACACAAATCAGCACCTCGTGGCCTTATCTGGAGATAAAGGTCTGTGGGAACAACAGATAAAAATCAAATAAGTTACATAAATCCCTGAGGTTCTGGAAAAAACAGACTCAGATTTAACTGTTGCCCCCTACTTTGTCACACATCTTTTTATCTGCCAGTAAAAAGCATGAAATTCCAAAACACTGAGATTACAAACCAGCCTAAAACCAGAATGTGTTTTCCCCTCAAGCCAAGATCTTCACCTTATCCTCTCCCCAGTCACTGCACTTGCCTTCAGCTCCCCACTTCAAGCTGCCAACTTCAAGCTCACACAACCTACACCAGGCAGGCACTTCCAGCTCTTTCTGCCTCATCTTTCAACTATTTTCTTTTTCCATAGTGGTTTTTTTTCCCCTTGATGATTTCTTATTATCCTCCAAAAGGCACCTAAATCTGTTTTCCCAACTCATCCAGCACAATAAGTTATCAGAAATTAAATTGGCTATCAAAGGACTAATAGACTTGTTCCTTCAGTTATATCAAATTTTATTTGGAAGGAGGGAGGTTTAAAAACCTATTTTTCCAACTTGTTTTGGTGCTCATTATATACAGTGAAGCCTATCTACAGCAGCCACTTAAGAAAATACAAGAATCAGCTCAGATGGCCTTGAACTAAAGGTCAGAGAAAAGAGCACAAAAAACACAGAAATACTTTAAAACCATTCCTGCAGGCAGTGGCTGCTGGCTGGAGTTACCTTTCTGAATAGGTTTCACTGCCTTTGAAATGCTTTCTTGGTGTTACTGAATGCAATTTCATTTTATGAGTGGGTTGTTTTTTTGCTATTTAACTCTGCTGTGTGTTTTAAGTGGGATTTCTGGTATCTCTTAGGACAGAAAAAAACTTGCCTCATTGTGAAAGGATTAGGAAGTAAGGACAGCTGAATTAACTGAGACATTGTGTAATATTAAAGCAGCATAGACGCTGTTATACAATAAAAGCTTCACAGCAAAAGTCCTCAAAAACAGATTATGAGATCTACTTTTCCCTGTATGTAACATCACTGGCAGCTAAATGGATGAAAAAAAATGTACTAGACATTATTCCATCTAGGAAAAATGCTGGCTAAATATCTGCTGTCTCAAGTTCCTTTCTGTTTATCAACTGATACCTGAGCAAACCAGAGTCTGTCACTCCTGTGACATTTCCACCTAAATGCTGCTCTCAAATCCCAGCCTAGTGCTGCACTCAGTTACAGCTATTTCCAACACACTCATTGGTACAGAGGTTACATGAAAACAGGCCTCAAACATTTGTAAAAGTCATCAGTTTGTGATGGGCAAAAAAAAAAGCTCTTTGGGTGCAGGATCTTACCTGGGTGAGGCCAGCCCAGGTGACTTCCAGAAGGGCCTGTTCCTGCCTGAACTATCCCAGGAGCTGATGTCCATCATGACCTTTCTATCCAAGCATCGACACTCAGGTGCTCTGTCCTGACCACCCCAAAATATTCCAGCAACAAGACCCAGCTGAGAGGCAGGAGAGCAGCCCCAGCTGCCTTTGGCCAGAGGAAATGATGCTGGATTACAGGACAAGGGCAAACAGGCAGCAACAAGGGCCATTGGCTCACCCCCTGACCCTCCAAACCAGTGCTGATACTGATAGGATTTCATTTGGAGTGGAAATTATTGGCAGGAAAGTTAAATTTCATAATTGAAGAAATGGTTAAACAAGGCACAACACAAACATTCTGTGATGGGGGGCTCTGAGTGGGCTCAGCTCTACGATGTTTGTTGGGAGCTGAATCTCTGCACAGAAACAAATATTGTGAGTCCAAAAGAGACCTTTAAAATGAACATCTAGTTGATTTTAAGAAGCACCTCAATAAGAGGACTTACTGCTTTCGAAAATATGAAAGAGAATCCTTTGAGGCCTGCAGGAAGAACTGAAGAATCATTTGCACAACCTCAAAAATTAGAACAAGGAGGGGAAAAGGCACTTTAAAGCCAGCTCCCCCAGGTGGGCTCTTTCAGGCATGCTGGGCACAACCAACTACACTTTTTAGCAAAAGCTCAACAACCAAGAGACCTGGGATGGCTTAAGAAAGAAAGAGCAGCTGATTATCCTTGTCAAAAAGTTCAGTGTTTCTCGGTGAAATCTGTGTTTCTCTTGGCTGCAGTTCATTCCACTGAATAAAAACGTTTTTCTTTTTCTAATTCATGTGAACTTTTGGCAGTTACACTGCAGTTCATTGGCCAGGCTTTGGTGGCTGCTCTACTCTCTGCAGTTCTTGCTGTTGGATAGTTCAGGTCATGTTATTTCACCCAAGACAATATTAATGGCTGTGACTGTTCCCAGTGCTCACACACACATCTATCAAATAGATAAGCCCCTAATTCTGTGAATATCTTCTCTTCCAATCAAGGGGCTTTGTTAAAACAGGGTTATACAGTGAAATGAATAAAAGGAGATTCTGTAGGGAGTAGCTAAAATTAGTACTAAGGGAGTTGCAAAGTTCCATGGTTCAGGAATGAGCCATGGACCAGCTGGTGACAGCAAACTTGCCCTTCACTTGCCTCTAGGAAAGGACAAGAGCTGAGCCTATCTGGAAAACTATTCATCTTCTTTGAAACTTGCACCTTGGCTCTACTGCAAACAGCACAGCATTCACACAGCCCTACTGCAATTAAAGGATGTGTCTCCAAGTAAATTAGGAAAACAATTTGTTTAAAAGAAAGAGATGAGTTACAACTTAATTAAAACAACGTAAGGAGGCTGGAGAAGGAGGGGTGAATTCAGATCAGTCCTAAGGGAGCTCCACAGTCTTTGCAGCACATTGAAAGAAGACATTCAGGGACCATACATCAACAGCACAAGAATTTCCATTAGTTATTCCCAGGAGGCACAACTCTCCCCAGGTAGATGGCTTCACAAATGCACCTTTTTTGCCACAGCATACAAAATCACTCCCTCCAAAGTCAGCTTGTATTTAGAAACAGAAAAGGGCAGAGATTGAATGAGAACACAGCAGCAATCAGCTTGTAGGAGATGGGAAGTGGCAGCAGAGGGAATGGGATGTGCCACCAACATGAAAGGCACCCCTGACCCACAGCCACAGGAATTCTTGGCTGGGAGGGTGGGCAGGCCCTGGCACAGGGTGTCCAGAGAAGCTGTGGTTGCCCCAGCCCTGGAAATGTCCAAAGCCAGGTTGGAGCCACCTGGGATAGTGGAAGCTGTCCCTGCTCATGGCAGGGGATGGAATGAGATGAGCTTTAAGGTCCCTTCCAACCCAAACCATTCTATGGTTCTACAATCTCCTTTAAATCTCATTGCAGCAAAATAACTCAAACGTCACCAGTCCATTCTTGCTCCTGGATGCACTTTAAATAAAATCAGCAAGGCTCCCTAGATATTACTTCATATTTCCCCAGGATCCCAAAGCCAGAGCATTAAAATAATGAAATAAAAAAATTATGAGAGCTGAACCAACTTCCTGTTCAGAGAGAATAAATCACTGTCTGAGCCCCTCTCTTGTGACTGACCCAGGGCTCAGGTCTAACCAGCAGAGCCTCTGAGCTGTTCCCAGGAGAGACTCCACCAGCTCCTAATTACATGTGCAAGAAGTGGGTGGTAACTTTACTAGAGCTGGTAACTGAGACGTCTGCCCACGGGACTGGAGCAATTTCCATCTCAGTCTGGCTTCCTAATGCTGAATTCTGGGAAAAGAGCCTCGTCCCCCAGTGCTTTTTTTGTTGTCATTTGAGCACTGCTGATTTGAATGCTCCTTAGGGGCTGATGCTTTGGGAAAAAAACTCTTTCCCCTTCCCATTTCCAGTCACACAGCCCCAAAGCAGCCAGTGTCCATCGCTGCTGGGCTGGGCTGGGTCAGTGGGGTGAGTGAGGTGGGCAGTGATGCTGGGTCAGTAAAGGTGCTCCTTCAGCCTCTCTTTCCTCTGTGATTCAGCTCCCTGCCTTATTTCCAAGAACATGGTGTTTTCTCACATACTTCCTCAGTTAAGAAGGATATATTTCATCCTTTGTGTTTGCCCTTCCATTCACAAACAGGTTTTTTGGGAGGTTATTTGTTTGTCTTTCTTTTTTTTTTTTTAATTATGATTGTATTGTTATATTGTATCTAGATTAATCTCTAGACCTGAGGTAGGGTAGACCACAAGCCTCACTCCTTAGAAAGCTCTCCTGCTTTCTGTTTTCATCCTGCTGTTCTTACCAGTTTTCCATGCTGTGCAGCACATGATGTTCTGCTTTTCTGTCTCAGAGCTCTGGTTGCTTTGTTTCTGTGTAAATCACATAATTTCTCTCCGAATCTGTCAGAGCTCGTGGCTGTGTATTGTTGAACTGTCCCTCTTGAGGTGTGTTTAGGAAGGGTTTTGCCTCAGTGTGGTCTGTTCCCAGTGCTGGGATGGATTACACTGACTAGATCCAGTTATCAAACCCTGTGAGCATGGAAATACTGCTTTGCTGCTGTGAATTTCAAGAATATTTCCTGAGGGTGACCATCAAGCTGACACCTCTTTGCAGTGTTCCATTGCCTTTTCCTGTCACAACTGTAGGAAATACTCAGAGCCAGACACTGTCACACATTCAAAAAAGGTGATTTAGCCCATGCAACATTTTGATCACCTGTTTTGACTGCTGGGCTGTGGGAGAGGGAAGGACAGTCCTAAGGGACAGCCTGGAAGCTTTCCAAGCTTTCCAAGCTGGTGGTTTGTGTTGCCTGGGTCCAGTGCAGATGTTGTACAGAACTGCTGTGACCTTTCTGCTGGTAAGTCATGGCACTGCAGGGCTCTACATGGCTGAGCAGCCAGTCCTCCTCCCCTGTGGAAATGAAGCCAACCACCCCTGCAGCCACTCCACAGCAGAGAATTTATTGACTGCCTCTGGAATTAGGCAATTCTGTTAATTGTCTTCATTTTCCAGGACTCTGTCATTCTTTCCCTGCATCATTGGTGGCACAGCTATTTCTGTGCCAGCATGAGCTGCTTGGGAAAGAAAAGCTAAAAATTGCACAGCAAATCAATCCAGGACCAGGACAGATACCTCTCAAAGATAATTGCATTCAGATATCCTGGGGTGCCCCTACAAATCCCTTTTCAGCTTCCACAGCTCTTTTCCTTCTTGTGGCTTTTCATTGAGGAACCTCTATTAAGCAACAAGACATTGCTAAAGAATGCAATGTCAAAGGACTTCTCATGATTTACCTCCCCAGTGCTCTCCAGCCACAGCAAACTCCCAAGAAAGAACTGTTTGAATTATTTTTTTTTTTCTATTTCTGAGGGTCAAAACGATTGGGGTGACTCTGCTTTTTCCATCTACAAAGAACTTGGACACTGTTGGGTTCTTTTATTCAGTTGTGGGGTTTTTTTTCCCTTTCCTTTGCAGCCTGGATGTTCATCCCTGTGCCATTTTCCACAATGGATATGCTTTAAGTAAATGCAGTCATTGGGAGTTGTTGTCTACACAGAGTTCCTAGACATGAAAGTCACCCAATATTTTTAATACACCAAACTCATGACACTCAGTGTACACATTGTGTGTTATTTACATCTCTAGATCCAAATCCATATCCATATCCATATCCATATCCATATCCATATCCATATCCATACTTACTTGAAGTCTGTGGTGCCACAAATGCATTCAAAACTGTTGTATTTCTCCTTCAATATCTCTTTGTTCAGGAAAAAAAATAGTAACTTCTATAAGCAGGATTTATTGTCTCTTTTGAGTGAGGTGGTCACACAAAAATGCAGTGCTAGAGTATAGTGCATGTTTTGTAAAAAAATCTGACATCTGGGGGTGAACAGTCCTCTGGCAGTTTGGGGATCCCATCCAGCATTTTCAGATTTGGCAAACTGGAGAATACACTTAAAAAGAGATAAAAAAAGAAAAATGGAAGTTGAGGTAAATAATCTTAGGAAATGTTAAGAACAAAATAGATACTGATAAAAAAAAAAAAGTGTATTCGAACATATCCAGAAAGATTTGTGTTGTTGGAAATCTTTAATTCTCATTTGTTGCAGAATTTATCTGATGAAAAGCTAATTAAAAATTCTCAGGTTTCTCTCTGTTGAACAAGTGTTATATCCTCAGACTCAGTGAAGCACTTCAAGTATCTGTCTTCCAACACTGGC
>VYZS01048184.1:0-81175 GCA_013400695.1 Neodrepanis coruscans
GCGGGGGGGACATCTATTCTTGGAGAAAAAGGGGGGCCCTGGTGGGGGGATTTTATTGTAAGGCTTTGTTTACACCCCAAGCTGAATGAATCAAATGACCTTGTTTATTGTCGGTCTCCTGAATGGACGGCAGAGGGAGAGGGAGGAGGGATGGGGGGTGTTATATTATTGTTAATTCTGCCATTTACAACTTCTTTCTTTTTTTTTTTCCCACCACACATTGTTGCCATGATAAAAGAATAAAAGGTGAAACTCTATTCCTTCCTCTCTCCATCTCCGCCGTATTCTCCAAATCCCTGGACAGGCTGTTGGGATGGAAGTGCCAAACCACAGGGACATGCATAAGATGCAGGACCTGATCCTGCTGTTCCTGGCCCCATTCCTTGCCAAACCCTTTCTCCATGGTGGGATGAGGGGCTGAGACTTGTCCCCCCTCCCTTCCAGGGCTCAGATTGTCCCTCCCAAGGGAGGACACAAGGACACAACCAGCCTTTTGCCACCACTGTTGGATAGATCCCTCTTTGCCCCTGGATGGAGGGAGCAGGGTGGCCACAGCTCTCACACAAAGGGTCATTATCCTCTGGGAATAACATCCAGACAAAGAACATTTACGTGCCTGCATTTTTTGGAAGCCAAACTGAAGCCTTCCTTAAAGGACCTGGCTTTTTATCTCAGCACCTGCTTGTGATGCTGCACAGAGATATTTTGGTGCAAGTCCTGATTATGATTTATTTTGCCTTTTCATTGGCCCCTGGAGATCCCCAGTGCTGCTTGATAACTCCTTAGCCAATAACTCAGCAGGTTTTGGGGTATTTTACTTCACAGAGCTATAAAGATCCAGACTTCAGGTAGCAAGAGGGTGTCCTTTTGGTTGAGCATCACAACTCTCAGAGAGAGGATTAGATTAGTTTCAGTGACAGTTTTCCCTCCTTGTACCACTTTATAAAGCCTTTTACATGCTGTAGGATGAAGGAAAATAATGCAATGCTTCCCAAACTCTGTAGCCCTTCCAGGGTCATTTTTCTCTGTGCTTTGGGGTGCCCTTGGCTCCTCATGGAAGTCAGTTCTTGCACTGGCACTGGCTGTATTCATGGGTGATCCCCTCTATCCCTTCATTATCACTTCTCTTTCCCTTCAACTCAGGGCACCTTGGTTCCTTCAGGATCATATTTTAATTTCTTTGTGAGTTTTGAATTTTATTAGCACAATGTCTTACTTGGGTCTTACTTGGGACACGTTGAAACCTGACTCTAGTTCTCCTCCTTTTTGCCAATTCCCCCAATTCTCTCTGACAATTTTCCTTACTGAGAGACATCAGTGAAACAAGGAAAGCATTTGAGATCATTTGCTCAGCAAATCTGCTGGGAACTCACTTTTGGAAACCCTATTTTTCAGGTCAGTTCTCTAACTAAGGACAATTCCCACTGTGTGAGATACTCAGTTCTGTCCCACTGAACCTGCAGGTGCTGGCCCAGAAGGCAGAGCTCTCCCATGTCATACCTGCCAGGGGATGCAGGCACTGCAGGACAGCTCAGATGTCACCAAATGCCCATGTGTGGGCAGCTGAATCACCTCATGTCTGTGGCACAGACATCAGACACCCAGGGTAGGTGTTTATCCCCCTGTTAATGTCATCAGAAAGCCAAGTAGCACAGTCAATGAAGTGACTCACTGGAGCACAGGTAGGTCTGTGATTTATGCTGAGGTGAATCACTGGCTGGGATCATTGCCCAGAGTTTTAGGAGCAATATAAGAGCCTAAAGACCTGGTCAGAGAGAAAAGAACTGTCCAGAAGCTCCTAAAGGCAGGTGAGATGAGCTGTGCTCAGCAGCACTTTGGCTGTTGCAGGTCTGTAGCCCTTTCCAGTCTTTCCAGTGAGCACAAATCACCTTTCCTGCAGCTCATAGTGCGCCCCAACATGTGAATCCAGGGGGGCCTAAATAACTAAGTCTAATAATACCAAGGATTATTCCAGATACTTTGGTCAATGCTGGGCTGTAGTCAAGGGTTTGTCTTTGGTTTCCTCCTTCCATGAGCTCCATTTCATTGGCAGAATAAATTTTTTTGCCTCATATCCTTCAGATTTACCTCTGGCTGGAGGCAAGTGGTCTTTATAAATATCTGTGGTCTTAGAACAAACTCCTGGAGGGTGTGAGGTGGCCATAAATTGCAAAGATTTACATCAGTGTTAGAGGAGCAGAGGTTTGACCAAAGTCAAGGAAGTCTTGGCCGAGAGAAAAGGTGGGAAAAGAGAATTAAAAATATAAAAAGGCAGAAATGAGCCAAGACAAATCCTGCCTCTTATGCAGAGCCAGAAGGGAGGAAGGACAAGGTGTGTTTTGGTTCTGATATTCATGGAAAGGCAGATAAATAAATGCCTGTTTCATACTCAGTGACCAATTCTGTCACCCTCATTTACTGACCATCCCATCAATTCCCAGTCTATGCTGCCCTCAGCTTCCAGGTGGGGATGGGAAGCCCTAAATTCCAGCAGAAGAGTCACAGAATCACAAGATTATTTGTGTAGGAAGGGATCTTAAAGGTCACTCAGTCCAACCCCCTGCCATGGGCAGGACACCTCCCACTATCCCTGTTTGCTCCAACCTTTCCTTGGACCCTTCCAAGGATCCAGGAGCAGCCACAGCTTCTCTGGACAACCTGTGCCAGGGCCTCCCCACCCTCAATAGTCTTTCTCCACCAGATATTTTTGTCAACTAAACTGTGCAAAGAGCTTTGTAATGTCCCCATCTCTCTGTTGTGCTGCACCAATGCATCCAAATAATCCAGAACTTTTGATATTTAGACACTGAGCTGTTCCTGAGCTCATTCAGACTTGCAGTGAATGACTGGCCACCAAAAAGCTTTAGATCTGTCTGTCCAAGAAGGCAGATTTTATAAGTTTTGCAGTATAAGCATAAAAAAAAATTTGGTGAGGCTTAGAATTGGCTGATGCTGGCCCATATTACAAGATCTCCAGGCTTGGATAAGGCTGAGTATTTGCAAATCTACCTATTAAACTAAAATTGGGGATTGTGGCATCCTCTGCATGGATTAAAACAAAGCACATCACCACAAAAAGAGGAATTTCTGCCATCTAGGGGTCGTATTTTCCCATTACAAGCGAGACTGTGAAAAATAAATCATAATTTCACCTCAAATATATGCATATATATATATAAGTGTATACATATGAATATACATTTTTTTCAAAAAATAAGCTTTAAAAGGCAAAGAGTTTATCAACTCCTTTTTCTCTGTGGATTTGCAGCAAGAAACTTTATTTTCTATTTTATCCTTCCTGCAGTAGCTCAGCATTGTTTATGTTAGAAATATGATGGATAAAGCTCAAGAGAAAGCAAAGTTTGTTTTTCATTTCCGGACAGAGAGGAGAATTTTTTCGATAAAATCATAAAAGAGGAGAGGAAATAAATTATTTTATTTTATAATTTTATTTCTCATTTTAAGCCTCCATTTGCATAAGATAGCCAGTAGCATCATTAGCATCACATATTTTTATGAGTAACACCCACAGCTAAGCTCAGGCTATAAAAGAATTCAGTTTGTGCTTAAAAAAACAAAGAAATTAATTGGTGTTTTAAGTATCCCACACTCGTCACTGCTTGGGCATTGTGGGGAAGGATTTAAAATCTTAGTGAGCTCATAACAGAAAAATATTTTAATTTCTTTATTTCACTGAGCTGCACAGATGGCAGATTTATATGATGAGGTTTTTCTTTTTTACAAGGGACAGAACACAGGGAATGGCTTCCCACTGCCAGAGGGCAGGGAGAGATGGGATATTGGGAAAGAATTCTTCGCTCAGATGGTGGTGGGATTCTGGCACAGGTTGCCCAGAGAAGCTGTGGCTGTCCCATCCCTGGAAGTGTCCAAGGCCAGGTTGGATGAGGCTTGGAGCCACCTGGGATAGTGGGAGGTGTCCTTGCCCATGGCAGGGGGTGGGACTGGGTGACTTTTAAGATCCCTTCCCACCCAAACCATTCTGGGATTCCATGAAAATCCAAAATGCCCAGTTAAAGACTTGTCACAGTTTCCCTATTACCCGATTTCCCATCTGTGCCCACATTTTGCCATCTTACCTGGCTGATAAAGATCTAAAATTTGAAAAGCACATGGAAAACTTGTGTTGTTTTCATTACATTCCATTTCTCCACCAAATTTGCAGCTGAGAGATGGAGCACAAATGGGTCAGATCCAAACTAAGTCCGTTTGGCCCAGTTTTATACCTCCAGACTTGGTAACCTGGAGATTCTCAGGGGAAAATTGTAAAAATATGACAAGGCCAAGAGAACCTTTTCCTGGGACCTGAGCTCTGGGAGCATCCCCAGTCTGAAGTCAACTTCAGGTTATGAAATCTTTGCGTTTAGTGTCACAGGACACTCCCCATCCACTGCTCCAGGATGTTTTCCTCTTCCAAGAGGCAGTTGGATTGAGGGCACCCATATGAGACAGGGAGAGCTCTTAACAGCCTGGGGGTGGCCAAAAAGGGCCACTTGGTCTTGTGGGGTTTCCTCCTGATTAATGACATCACTGTTGATTAACAGAATGCAAATGGCAAGTCTGTGATTCCTACAGCCCTGTCTGGGCTCTGGATGAGGCTGAACCAAGAGGTGCCTTTGCTTCTCCTTCACTCCTGCAGATACCTTGGGATTTTTCAGAATTCCTTTGAAGTTGTCTTAGAAATATGTGCAGCCCCTCAGTTCAAGAAAGTCATTGAGGGGCTGGAGTGTGTCTAGGGAAGGGAATGGAGCTGGGGAAGGGGCTGGAGCACCAGGAGCACCTGAGGGAGCTGGTGGGGCTCAGCCTGGAGAAAAGGAGGCTCAGGGGGGANGCTTGGGCATTGTGGGGAAGGATTTAAAATCTTAGTGAGCTCATAACAGAAAAATATTTTAATTTCTTTATTTCACTGAGCTGCACAGATGGCAGATTTATATGATGAGGTTTTTCTTTTTTACAAGGGACAGAACACAGGGAATGGCTTCCCACTGCCAGAGGGCAGGGAGAGATGGGATATTGGGAAAGAATTCTTCGCTCAGATGGTGGTGGGATTCTGGCACAGGTTGCCCAGAGAAGCTGTGGCTGTCCCATCCCTGGAAGTGTCCAAGGCCAGGTTGGATGAGGCTTGGAGCCACCTGGGATAGTGGGAGGTGTCCTTGCCCATGGCAGGGGGTGGGACTGGGTGACTTTTAAGATTCCTTCCCACCCAAACCATTCTGGGATTCCATGAACATCCAAAATGCCCAGTTAAAGACTTGTCACAGTTTCCCTATTACCTGATTTCCCATCTGTGCCCACATTTTGCCATCTTACCTGGCTGATAAAGATCTAAAATTTGAAAAGCACATGGAAAACTTGTGTTGTTTTCATTACATTCCATTTCTCCACCAAATTTGCAGCTGAGAGATGGAGCACAAATGGGTCAGATCCAAACTAAGTCCGTTTGGCCCAGTTTTATACCTCCAGACTTGGTAACCTGGAGATTCTCAGGGGAAAATTGTAAAAATATGACAAGGCCAAGAGAACCTTTTCCTGGGACCTGAGCTCTGGGAGCATCCCCAGTCTGAAGTCAACTTCAGGTTATGAAATCTTTGCGTTTAGTGTCACAGGACACTCCCCATCCACTGCTCCAGGATGTTTTCCTCTTCCAAGAGGCAGTTGGATTGAGGGCACCCATATGGGACAGGGAGAGCTCTTAACAGCCTGGGGGTGGCCAAAAAGGGCCACTTGGTCTTGTGGGGTTTCCTCCTGATTAATGACATCACTGTTGATTAACAGAATGCAAATGGCAAGTCTGTGATTCCTACAGCCCTGTCTGGGCTCTGGATGAGGCTGAACCAAGAGGTGCCTTTGCTTCTCCTTCACTCCTGCAGATACCTTGGGATTTTTCAGAATTCCTTTGAAGTTGTCTTAGAAATATGTGCAGCCCCTCAGTTCAAGAAAGTCATTGAGGGGCTGGAGTGTGTCTAGGGAAGGGAATGGAGCTGGGGAAGGGGCTGGAGCACCAGGAGCACCTGAGGGAGCTGGTGGGGCTCAGCCTGGAGAAAAGGAGGCTCAGGGGGGAACTGGAATTCTCAACTCCCTGACAGGAGCCAGGTGGGGGTTGGAAACAAGGAACAGGATGAGAGGACATAGTCTTACTCTGTGCCAGGGCAGGATCTGGTTGGATATCAGGAAGAATTTCTTCATGGAAGGGGTTGTCAAGCATTGGAAGGGGCTGCCCAGGGAGGTTTGGAGTCCCCATCCCTGGAGGTGTCCAAGGAAGGACTGGGGGTGTCACTCAGTGCTCTGGGCTGGGGGACAAGTTGGGGATCAGCTACAGGTTGGACTTGATGATTTTGGACATCTTTTCCAACCTAAATGATTCTGTGATACCATCTCTTGCCCTTTTATCCCTGAAAACAGACATTTGTATGGAGAACAGCTCTCACAGAGAATCCTTCTGCCCCACAGCCCATACACAAGTGCTCACCATCATAACTGGGGTGGGAGATGATGTTCCTCTCACCAGACTGTCAGAGGTGACAACAAGGGGTAGGAAGGCTTGAATTCTGCTTCACAGCACCATGCCCAGATATTTCAGGGTGTAAAAGCTTTAGTTTAACCACAAAGCACAACAGCAAAAATCCTCAGCCTTTCCAACACATTCCCAGGACAGGATGCTCCCTTTTCACCCATTTCTAATTGGGATTTCTCCCACTGAAATCATCAGAGGCTCTTTTTGCAGCAAGGCAGAAACCGATTTGCCTTTATTAAGGAGCAGCTCTGTGTTTCTCCATGAGATCACAGTGGGATGGTACCATTCCCTTCTCTTTTTTTGTATAGTCAGCCTGTAATTGTGCAGTGATTGCTTTGAAATCCTGGCAGCTGAGCAGGGATGTGGGTGGCATGGAGAAGTTTGTGATGCAGCCCCTTCCCATCCAGGCAGGCAGAGGGTTGGCCAAAGCCCTTTTCAGCAGTGACTCAGAGAGCCTCTAAACCCAGTGGGGGAAACAGAACACCAAAAAGGCACTTTTTAAGCCCATTTGTTGATTTGAATAATGGCTCCAGGACTCAGGAGAGCCTGCCAGGCTGGTAGGAGGATGTTTGGGATGGCTGTAGAGCAGGAATCCTTGGCAGGAGAGCTGGGAAAGAAGCAGGGTTTGGAGGAGGAAGAGATACACAGCCTGTAGCTCTGTCCTGGTAGATCAAACAGGGCTGAGTGGGTGCAGGAGTTTGCTCACCTACACAGTTCATTGATCTGGCCCTGCATTAGCCCAAACAAACATCAACCCAAACACAGGCCAGGGATCATTGCCAGGAGGCAGTTTGGATCAGCCACCCCAATTTGGAGGCTAAAAGTTGAACTGTATGGATCAGGCAGGGCACTGCCAGTTGGTTTTGGTGTTGGAAAAGAGGTCTTGGTGCCATTTGGGTTGTTGGAGACATGGAGTCACAGCATCTCTATGTTGGTGAAATAAAACAGAGTCCCCTTTTGTAGGGACCAACCTGCAATAGTGGTTTCAAATGCATCCCTGGAGCTGTGGGAGTTCTGGATTTAACACACGAGCAAAATGGAAGTGCAGGATCCAGTGTAAAGGCAAAAAAAGCTGACAGGCAAGATAAAGGCAATTTGATAAGTGGAGCAAAGCTGTGTGTGCAAGCAAAGTGGAATAAAAGTCACAGAATTACAGAATGGTTTGGCTTGGATGGGACCTTGAAGATCATCTTGTTCCACCCCCTGCCATGAGCAGGGACACCTCCCACTATCCCAGGTGGCTCCAACCTGGCCTTGGACACTTCCAGGGATGGGGCAGCCACAGCTTCTCTGGGCAACCTGTGCCAGGGCCTCCCCAGCCTCACAGAGAAGATTTCCTTCTTAATATCTAAGCTAAACCTCTCCTCTTTTATTTGAAAAGCTTATGGAATGCAGTCACTCCTTCCCATTGGCAGGCAGGTGTTCAGGCTTCCCCAGGAAAATGGAGTTCCATCAAACTCAATGATAATGCCCAAAGCTGAAACTCCCTCTCCTTCCTCCTTCTTTTCCCCAAGACTTTACTGCTGGGCATGACATTATATGGTATGGAATATCCCTGTGGTCAGCTCCCTTCAGGATGCAGGTCCAAATGTGGGGCACTGCAGAGATTTGCCAGTGGCAGCACACCCTGAGCCCAAACCCTAGGAACCCTGGATGTAATAACATGCATTTGCCAGGAGGCTCCTTCTACCCCAGTGGCTTCATCCTGACATTCCCAGTCGTGCCAACACAGTGGCAGCTGCTCAGTCAACTGCAAAATAACTCCTGTCACAACTGCAAAATAANTCCTGGGACCTGAGCTCTGGGAGCATCCCCAGTCTGAAGTCAACTTCAGGTTATGAAATCTTTGCGTTTAGTGTCACAGGACACTCCCCATCCACTGCTCCAGGATGTTTTCCTCTTCCAAGAGGCAGTTGGATTGAGGGCACCCATATGAGACAGGGAGAGCTCTTAACAGCCTGGGGGTGGCCAAAAAGGGCCACTTGGTCTTGTGGGGTTTTCCTCCTGATTAATGACATCACTGTTGATTAACAGAATGCAAGTGGCAAGTCTGTGATTCCTACAGCCCTGTCTGGGCTCTGGATGAGGCTGAACCAGGAGGTGCCTTTGCTTCTCCTTCACTCCTGCAGATACCTTGGGATTTTTCAGAATTCCTTTGAAGTTGTCTTAGAAATATGTGCAGCCCCTCAGTTCAAGAAAGTCATTGAGGGGCTGGAGTGTGTCTAGGGAAGGGAATGGAGCTGGGGAAGGGGCTGGAGCACCAGGAGCACCTGAGGGAGCTGGTGGGGCTCAGCCTGGAGAAAAGGAGGCTCAGGGGGGACCTGGAATTCTCAACTCCCTGACAGGAGCCAGGTGGGGGTTGGAAACAAGGAACAGGATGAGAGAACATGGTCTTACTCTGTGCCAGGGCAGGATCTGGTTGGATATCAGGAAGAATTTCTTCATGGAAGGGGTTGTCAAGCATTGGAAGGGGCTGCCCAGGGAGGTTTGGAGTCCCCATCCCTGGAGGTGTCCAAGGAAGGACTGGGGGTGTCACTCAGTGCTCTGGGCTGGGGGACAAGTTGGGGATCAGCTACAGGTTGGACTTGATGATTTTGGACATCTTTTCCAACCTAAATGATTCTGTGATACCATCTCTTGCCCTTTTATCCCTGAAAACAGACATTTGTATGGAGAACAGCTCTCACAGAGAATCCTTCTGCCCCACAGCCCATACACAAGTGCTCACCATCATAACTGGGGTGGGAGATGATGTTCCTCTCACCAGACTGTCAGAGGTGACAACAAGGGGTAGGAAGGCTTGAATTCTTCTTCACAGCACCATGCTCAGATATTTCAGGGTGTAAAAGCACAACAGCAAAAATCCTCAGCCTTTCCAACACATTCCCAGGACATGATGCCCCTTTTCCACCCATTTCTAATTGGGATTTCTCCCACTGAAATCATCAGAGGCTCTTTTTGCAGCAAGGCAGAAACCGATTTGCCTTTATTAAGGAGCAGCTCTGTGTTTCTCCATGAGATCACAGTGGGATGGTACCATTCCCTTCTCTTTTTTTGTATAGTCAGCCTGTAATTGTGCAGTGATTGCTTTGAAATCCTGGCAGCTGAGCAGGGATGTGGGTGGCATGGAGAAGTTTGTGATGCAGCCCCTTCCCATCCAGGCAGGCAGAGGGTTGGCCAAAGCCCTTTTCAGCAGTGACTCAGAGAGCCTCTAAACCCAGTGGGGGAAACAGAACACCAAAAAGGCACTTTTTAAGCCCATTTGTTGATTTGAATAATGGCTCCAGGACTCAGGAGAGCCTGCCAGGCTGGTAGGAGGATGTTTGGGATGGCTGTAGAGCAGGAATCCTTGGCAGGAGAGCTGGGAAAGAAGCAGGGTTTGGAGGAGGAAGAGATACACAGCCTGTAGCTCTGTCCTGGTAGATCAAACAGGGCTGAGTGGGTGCAGGAGTTTGCTCACCTACACAGTTCATTGATCTGGCCCTGCATTAGCCCAAACAAACATCAACCCAAACACAGGCCAGGGATCATTGCCAGGAGGCAGTTTGGATCAGCCACCCCAATTTGGAGGCTAAAAGTTGAACTGTATGTATCAGGCAGGGCACTGCCAGTTGGTTTTGGTGTTGGAAAAGAGGTCTTGGTGCCATTTGGGTTGTTGGAGACATGGAGTCACAGCATCTCTATGTTGGTGAAATAAAACAGAGTCCCCTTTTGTAGGGACCAACCTGCAATAGTGGTTTCAAATGCATCCCTGGAGCTGTGGGAGTTCTGGATTTAACACACGAGCAAAATGGAAGTGCAGGATCCAGTGTAAAGGCAAAAAAAGCTGACAGGCAAGATAAAGGCAATTTGATAAGTGGAGCAAAGCTGTGTGTGCAAGCAAAGTGGGAAAAAAGTCACAGAATCACAGAATGGTTTGGCTTGGATGGGCCCTTGAAGATCATCTTGTTCCACCCCCTGCCCTGAGCAGGGACACCTCCCACTATCCCAGGTGGCTCCAACCTGGCCTTGGACACTTCCAGGGATGGGGCAGCCACAGCTTCTCTGGGCAACCTGTGCCAGGGCCTCCCCAGCCTCACAGAGAAGATTTCCTTCTTAATATCTAAGCTAAACCTCTCCTCTTTTATTTGAAAAGCTTATGGAATGCAGTCACTCCTTCCCATTGGCAGGCAGGTGTTCAGGCTTCCCCAGGAAAATGGAGTTCCATCAAACTCAATGATAATGCCCAAAGCTGAAACTCCCTCTCCTTCCTCCTTCTTTTCCCCAAGACTTTACTGCTGGGCATGACATTATATGGTATGGAATATCCCTGTGGTCAGCTCCCTTCAGGATGCAGGTCCAAATGTGGGGCACTGCAGAGATTTGCCAGTGGCAGCACACCCTGAGCCCAAACCCTAGGAACCCTGGATGTAATAACATGCATTTGCCAGGAGGCTCCTTCTACCCCAGTGGCTTCATCCTGACATTCCCAGTCGTGCCAACACAGTGGCAGCTGCTCAGTCAACTGCAAAATAACTCCTGTCACAACTGCAAAATAACTCCTGTCATGTCACAAGCCATTGGACCCGCCCTGAATAAACACTCTGAATCTTCCTGCTCCTCCACACATCCAGCTCCAGCTTCCCATTCCTCTTCCTGCTTGCTGTGAGCAGGACTGGGACAATGGCACTCATGCAACTGGGGTTTCCCAACACATTCCCAGTGCCCCTGAGCTGCTGCATCACTCCCAGAACCATAAAATGCCCTGAATTGGAAGACACACCCAGGGATCTCCAGTCCAACTCCTGGCCCTGCCCAGGACACCCCAACAATCCCACCCTGTCCTTTAGAGCATTGTCCAAACACTCCTTGAGCTCTGGCAGCCTTGGGAAATGACCATTCCCTGGGAAGCCTGTCCCTACTCCTGGGTCCCCTCCCATCCTAACAAAGCCCCCTGCTTTGTAGAGCATCACTTTTACCTTGAGTGTCTGGGCCAAAGTTGCAAAACAGGACAAATTCTTAGTGCAGTGTGAGACAAAGGAATATGCAGACCACTGGCCCAGTGGTTCTGGGGCTTCAGGCATTGTTTGTAAACTTGTGTTCATAGTTAACAGATCACTTCCTATTCTTCCCTTAGCCCTTTCCCATGATTTAGTTTAGACCAAGGCTGCTCCCCCTGCAGAACTAAGCCAAAATTATTTTGATGTATTGTCTTTTAAATTCCTGTCTTCAGTGTTCACAGGAGATGCTTTTCCTCTTATCTCCCTAGCAAAATGTGCAAGCAAGTCCTGACTACCTCTTCTCTCTGCTTGAGTACCCATATCCTCCTATTTTTATTCTTTGAATCCTCTTACAGATGTTTTTCCAGGTCTCTGAGCATTTCCATATCCTGTTTCTCCTGTGGTATTTGCTGCTGAAGGTGTAATGCTGCAAACAAAATCTGTGTCTGGGAAGAAGGAAGGGGCAATAAGAAATGAGCTGCAAATCAAGACAAGGGAATATCTCCAACTACAGCCTGAAGCATAAAAGTTGAGGTTCTTCAGTTTGGAAACCCTTCACAGGAGAGGTGGTGGCTGCTCCATCCTTGGAAACTTTCAAGGCCAGGTTGGAAGGAGCAACCTGGGATAGTGGAAGGTGTCCCTGCCCATGGCAGGGGGTTGGAATGAGATGAGCTTTAAAAGGTCCCTCCCAACCCCATCTATTCTGAATACAGAATACAATAATATAATAAAAATAATACACCAGTGTTGTAAAGTTTAAAAAACACTGATGTGTCACATTGACCTGCTGATGACAACACGCTGCATTTTGATCTTGAGTGACTCAAAACATGTTCCCATCAAACCCACAATCAAAGCTGATGCTCTCTCAAAACACAAATACCTTTGGAACAAAACACAGCATCAACATGTTTTCATCAGACCTTCTTACAGCCTAGAAATGTTAAACAAACATTTCCTTTCTCACCCTAATTACTGAACAGTGGAGCGAGTAGAGAAGATAAATTCACTTCACTGAATCTTGTGATGTTTTAAATAAGGAGGAAAAAGTCTTTCCTGTTTATTACTTTGCAGCTACTTAACTGGACTGAACTTGGAGAAGTTGATGCTTCCTTATGGAAAGTGATCTATCCTCTTTCATGATCTCCATTTACAAGTAGGGAAACTGAGGCACAGAGCAAAAATTTACCCCAAAGCCAGTGAGTAAATAAGCAGCAGGATGGATCCAAACCGATATAAGCAGTTCCTTGCCTTCATTTAACACAGACCACGATCAATTTGCAACTGCTACAGATGGAAAAGACCAACTGGGCCTTTTTGCAGCCCAGGCTTTATTCCTGCAATGTGCTGGAGACAAAAGTGCTTTATACAATCCTGACATTAAAATAGTTCAAGCTTGAGGTCTTCTCTCATTTCCTCTGGGGGAAAAAATGCTGCAGCTGAAGGGATTGCAGCATTAGGAAATATTTCCTGATGTCCACAGCTTCTATAATCTGTTGATATATTATTAATAGAAAGGAAAATAAATATAGGTATTAATGCCAGCAGACACTGTCTATTACTAATAGCTGTTAAAGTAATACATTCCCCTTGTTTTTAGTTCTTATTAGTCATTTTGCAAAGGGTTACAAGACCCTTATGCATCCATTAGCCAGTCAGCCATGTGAAATTAATGTGGAGCAATTTTCATAAGCATTACTCAGAACTAATAATAATTAAGCATTATTTTCTGCTCAGATAACACAGAAAATAAAGCCTGACTTTTATGCCAAGATGGGTTTGCATTAGCTTAAGGTAGATGAATTAATTCTCATTTACAAGGCTTCTCCACCAGTAGCCAGAAAATATCAAGGTAATTAAAACCAATTTGTGAGGTTCTGTCCCACTGCACATTCACTGAGTTTTCTCATTGCTGCAAATTACAGGTGCTTTTATGCAAAGGTGGGACATGAAGGGGACTGTGCTGTTTGCCTCCTTCCCCATCACTTCCAAGAAAAGCAGAAACCTTGTGAGCACCAGAACACATTTTGCAATGCACTTTGCTGCTGGAGATCAATGAAGGACCATGTGTAGAATAAAGAAGCAGCTCAGTCCCAGCTTAGGATGTGGAGCTCTCAGCAATGCACGTAGAAGGCCTCCAGCAGAAGGGGGGAAAATTGCTATTTGCCATTTACTTGCAAGGGATTAATTGTGGCAAATTATAAAACTAAGGAATTTCTGTAGGCAGCATTTTATGGATGGCTCTGAAACACTGAAATGGTTTGAATGGGAAGGGACTTTAAAGTTCATCCAGTTCCCCCCCCCTGACATGGGCAGGGACACCTCCCACTATCCCAGGTTCTTCCAACCTGGCCTTGGACACTTCCAGGGATGGGGCAGCCACAGCTTCTCTGGGCAACCTGTGCCAGGTCCTCCCCACCCTCACAGGGAAAAATTCCTTCCCAATATCCCATCTCTCCTGCCCTCTGCCACTGGGAAGCCATTCCCCCTTGTCCTGCCCCTCCATCCCTTGTCCAAAGTCCCTCTCCAGCTCTCCTGGAGCCCCTTGAGGTTCTGGGATGCTGCTCTTCAGGCAGATGTATTTTTCTCTATTGCCTTTAACTCCCAAACCCCAACATTTGCCATGCAGGTAAATAAGACCCATTAGTTACATGATGCTAAAGCTTCCAAATTGATCCAAGACTTCTTGCCCTTTTTCTGGGTTAAGAAACCACAGAGTCTGACATGTAGTCATGTCCCTGAGCAGCTGCTGAGGTCTCTGGAGAGGCTCTTACCTTGTCTCTGCTGCAAGACAGAAGATACTTTAGTTCAGCTCATAATTACCTGTAATAGAAATTAATGCAGAGCTGTTCTTCCAACAGCTAAACTAATATTGAGTAAGTAAAGATCTTTCCTGGGGTTTCAACTTTCCAAGGGGATCAGGACCTTCAAATGTCACATCTTCACTTTGCATCTGAGCTTAGCAAATAACTGAGCCTGCTGTGATCCACCAGTATGGAAAATCTGTGCTTTTCAGGGGATTATGGCCCCTCTAGTCCAAGTCCTGCCTCTTTCCATCCATTTCTCCACCCTCTGCCTCACTCCCTCATGACATCTCATGTTTCCACACCACTGAGGTGGAGCAGCCCCACACACAACTACAGGAGTCAGCAGAAAACAACACCACAAAAAGAATGAAATGGCAATTTTGACTTTTATTATGTTTTCAAAAATCTTGAGTAATCCAAATGTTACTGAAGAGACAAATAAAAAGGAACAACACTCCAGAGACATCAGCTATGTCCCAGCTCTGGAATGGATGACCTTGCAAGTGCCCCGTTGTCCAAACCTTCAAAGAAGAAGGGTTTGCCCCTTATGGCTGTTTCATTCTCAATCCAGCCATGGTAGCTGAAAACAGGTGTCAAAATCGTGTGGTTTGACTTCTCTTTGCTGATGATGCCGACCTGGAACCACTTCATGGTGTTCCAGGAGCTGCAAACCAGAGGTCCCCCGCTGTCCACCTGTGGGAGAAGGAGGGTGTTACAGCTGGATCAAAACTCAGGTCCACCACAGGAGCTGCTTCACACAGGCTGAGGGGAGGAAAATCAAATTCTGTCTCGGGTTTCTGGGGACTTGGGGGGAAAAAAGGAAATTTGGGTTCAGAATTTCCCAGCTCAGCCCTGAGATGCTGCAGATTAGATACAGAAGGTAAGAGAAGATCAGTCCCAAGCTCTGTCTCAGTGCACTGCCCTGCCCTTCCCAGCCTTTTCCACATCCTCCTGTGTTTCCAGGAGGGTGCCTGAAACCTGTCAGCAAGAGACAACATCCAGGAGTGAAAAGGGACATTTGCTGTGACTGCTCATTCAGTCCTTGACTTCTCTGGTGCCTGTAGGTGCTGGGTACCTGCCACTGCGAATTTTTGGGGGCTGGCATCCAGGAATTGGACAGGAGGTAAACAATGATCCTGATAAATCCTTCTTGAAACCACAGTGATTTCACTGAAAACTCGCCTGGTGCTGGAAGGGCAACATCACTCACCTCCCACTGCAGGTTGCAGCCACATCAAAAAAGGGGAATATTCTTCCTGCTGTAGCTGGAAGACCAAGAACACATCTGGCTATGGAACCTCTGAACACAACCCCAGGGAGGAAAGGAACCAGCACAAAACCCCAGGCTGTACCCAGGCAGGTACAGCACTTTTCTGAGGAAAGGCTGAGGGAGTTGGGGTTGTTCAGCCTGGAGAAGAGAAGGATCCAGGAACACCTTAGAGTCCTTTCCAGAGCCTTAAGAGGCTCCAGGAGAGCTGGAGAGAGACTTTAGACAAGGGCCTGGAGGGACAGGACACAGGGAATGGCTTCTTACTGCCAGAGGGCAGAGAGAGATGGGATATTGGGAAGGAATTCTTGGCTGTGAGGGTGGTGAGATCCTGGCACAGGTTGCCTCATCCCTGGAAGTGTTCAAGGACAGGTTGGGCAAGGCTTGGAATAGTGGAAGGTGTCCCTGCCCATGGCAGGGGTTTAGGAGCTCGACAACCTTTAAAGGCCTCTTCCAAGCCAAACCATTCCATGATTCTATGAACACCTTCAGTGCTGTGCAGCCCCTGCTATAAATAAGTTCCCTTCCATGGTGGATTTGAATCTTTTTTTCACCCTTTTCCTGGCACATGTGGCAAATAATAAATTCAGTGCAAACTCATTTCCCAAGACATCAAACTTTATTGGGAAATGTTGTCCTTCCCCGTTTCCACACTAGTGTGAGAACCACCTTTGTCATTAATGGATGAAGCCCCTTCTGCCAGCACCTGCCCTGAGCTAACACACACTAATTAACGAGCAAGGAAGCCACTGCAGTCCCTTGTGCAGCTCATCAGCACTCAATAAAGTTGATGGCTGAATTCCTACTCCACTGGATGGAGGGCGCAGGTGATTAATATGCTTATCTTTTATGTTTTTCCCTATTTTTTTTCCATGCATATAGGAGGGAAAAATTAAGATATTTGCAGAGAAAATGTTCACAGAATCCCAGAATATCCTGAGCTGGAAGGACCATTTAGGCTGGAAAAGAAATTTAAGATTGCTGAGGCCAAATATAAAATTCAACACTGTTAATTGCTGGAATGGTGTTATTGTAGCTCCATCCCAGCCAGTGCTGCTGGACCCTCTTGAGACTCAGCACCCAAAGGCTTTTCTCAGTCCCATTTAAGCCAAGAATTCCTGTGAATCACACGAGGGACCTCACAGTGCCCTATCAGCATCTTTAGCAATGGCATCCTGTTGGAATGAATGAGCATCTACACACAACTTAATTCCTGGGAACTTTGCTGCTGATTCCCTTGGGGCAGGAACAGACCCAGCACATTATGCCCAGCACATTATCCTGGAAGTGAGAAGAGACTTCCACACAAAGATAATAAATGGAGAGAGGAGAGTGGGAGCCACACAAGGCATTGATGCAATGTCTGCTCATGGCCCTCACCCCTGAGGATGTGCTGTTGCAGCTCTTCGCAGCACAGGAGGCTTTTGGCACTGGTGGAGCCCCTGCCCACCATGGGGAAGATCAGCTTCAGAGTCCAGTTTGGGGGCTGTTCACACTTGCAAAGGATCTTCCTCCCAGGGAGTTTAAACACAGGTTAATTCCTGGGGGAAATGTCTTATTACATTTCAAAGCTGAGAAATCTATGGCAGAAGAGGGATGGGATTTGCACGAGGCAGGAATCCCTCACACAGTTTTCCTTTAAATCAGATCTGCTTTTCCCTCTGTTTGCCTCTTCAGCCATGTCCGTCCATTTGGTTCTCTGCCTGGTTGGTGGGGAAAGAGGGATTGGGGATTCAAAACCTGGCCAGGGAGGGAGTTCAGCAATGTTGTTACAACTCAGACAGCAGCAGTTCCCTAATCCATGAGCCCTGAGATCCAAATATTGCTTCAGATTCCATTCCCCACGGGCTGAGCTGCTCTGCCTCATGGATGCTCCTTCTAACACACCGTTTCCCTTAAATTCAGCTGTTTAACACAATGATTTTATCACAACGTGTGCTAAGTCATCCCCTCCTTGTGATAATCTCACTCACAGAATTATAGAAGAGGCTTGGATGAATCAGGAAACTGGGTTTTATAGGGCTAAAGATGGAGAAAATAAACTCAGTTCTTGGACACTTCAGAATATCCCTGTATCCACCTTAAGCTCTCAGAAACACCAGCCTAAGGTTTTCCACCCTTGTGTAGGAGAGGGTGTGGGAGGAGTGAGTTTTTGAGTGCTGGGACAATTATCTCAGCTCTGTGATGTTTCCAGTAACACTAATTTAATGAATGCTCAGGTTAACGACTCTGAGCATGGAAGAATTATTAAATGCTGCTTTCAGGCTCCTGTATCCTGGGGATGAAATACTTCTGGTCAGCAACACACACCAGATACCTGGTCCTGCTTTTTGGTCTAAGTGCCAAGTTTCTGGATAGAAAAAAAAACCTGAAAAATAGCATTTTTGCTTCTGTTGCATATTCCTTGTCATCTAGAGAATGAGTGAAAAAGGAACCACAACAAATCAGATCTGATGCTGAATTCAGGCCTTAATCCTCCTATTAGGAGAGGTGAGAGCAATGATGTATTCACTGATAAATAGCTCTGGGTAATATAAAATCTGTCACTGACTAACAAGGTGCTTTGTTCATTGAAGCAGACCCAAAGTTTCATCTTTTTCACCATCATTTTTGTGAGCATTAGGAGCCTTTCTGTTGGATTTGTGGGCTTTGGATCAAAAGAGTGTAATCTTCTTCCTTCGGTATTTGTATTCATGTCTGACACACAGTAATTGATCAGAACAAACACGTTCAGCCACATAAATCTTCTGAGGTGGGAGAAGCTGTGGGGGAGGGAGAACAACTCATCTGATCCTCATTAGGTGGATACACAATCCCTGCAAGTGGTTGCTGTTTTTGTTTTCATGTTGGTAAGCTCTGTGTAAATTGGAGACAATCAGCGTGTGGATAACAACCCTGGCCAGCAGAGCTGCTCTGGCTGCTGGAAGCAAAGGCAAACACATGATTCTTCAGTTGTTTCAAGCTGTCTTTGAAGAAAGGTGGGAGGAAGAAGGCTGTGGCATCAAAAATGAACCAGGTAACACAGGGCACCTGGACTCCTTCTGTGCAAACCCTCTGAGATGTCAGGTAAGAGCCTTCAGCTGCTCTGTCCCTCCATCCCCTCGCTGGAAAATGGGAGAAGAACACCCAAATCCATCCACACTGATGTCAGCAGGGTCCATTAGTAGCCATGGTGGCACAGACAGTCAAAATGCATCTGGCCAAAGCCCCATGTGGCCCAGACTCCTGTCTGGGAGTGTCATCTACAGCAAGTGCTCCGGGAAGGAGGATGAGAAACAGGACAAGTATTCACAGAGTTGCATTTACATCACAGTGGTTAATGGCCTCAGAGAGATCTCCATCCAGGAAGTTCCCTAATTGCTTTTTGAATCCATTTATCCCTTAGGATAAATACCCACAACATCCTGGTCGGTGACTTCCATGGTTTAATTATCTCTTGGAGGAAAACACACTTCCTTGTCTTTGTTTTAAATCTGGTGCCTGATAAGGCCATCAGACATCCCTTCTTCGTGTGTTTGGAGCAGCAGTGACACGAGGACAGCTCCTGACTCCTCTCTGCCAGGAATTCAGGAACCTCTGTCACATTCCCATCAGACATCTCTTTTACAAACCTCAGAGATTTGTTCTGCTATTCCCTGTTCTGCCAGAGGCTGTTCCATGTCCCTGTTCATCCTTCCTGCTCCACTTTCCCCCTTTTCTACAATTACCACTCCTTTCTCAGAGGGAGTAGACAGGAATCTCACACAGCACACAAGGTGTAGTCTCCCAGGATTAGTGCCCTGGCACAACACACGTTGGCTTTGCTCCCTATTCCTGTCCCAACAATTCATGATGCTCTCTTTGCCTTTTTGACCTTCACAGAGCCTCAAGCTGATGTGGTTGAAGGACCATCCACAGTTATTCCATGACCTTCTCTACACAGTAATAGCTAAATTAGAGCCCACAATTGTAAGTGTTCAGCTGGAGTCACTTCTCCCTATATCCATTATTTTCCTTTGTCAATAATGAGCTGCATCTGCTCTTTAACCTCCTGCATCTGTTTAAATATCAGTCACCCAGAAGAGTGAGGCCTGTGCACCTCTGCACAGCCACTCTGAATAACGTTGTGGCATTGGCCAACTTGGTCATCTCAGCATTTTCCCTCCTTGAGCATCAAAATTCCTTGTGTGGAGATCAACAGAACCTTCCCTATGAGCCTTTTCTCCATTCAAATCCTTCTTCTTTCATGTTGCCCCCTTTTCAAACCAAAGTCCTTTGACTTCTCAACAGTTGTTTCTCCATGAGCCTTTGATGAGAATTTTGGAAATCTCAGCACATTGGATGGTTGGATCACCTTCTACCACCTGCTTGGTGAGTCCTTCAAAGGATTTGGACCTGCTTATGATCACAGCTTTCCCTCAAAGCTGTGTTGGCTTAATTGATAATTGAATGAGAAAGCAGCTGCTCTGAGTCATCACATCCATTCACCCACTCCCAGTGCAAGCACACACTGGGATTTTGTGTTCAGCTGGATCCAGGGACGTTCTGCTCCTCACAGCCTCACTCACCAGGCACACAAAGTCATGCTGAACCCCTTGGCAAACCAAAGAGCTTCACTTTGAGGGACCAAAAGCTATGACTCAAAGAGGAAAAGTCATCTGATAACACCAACATCCCAAGTCCTTGCAATAGGAATTAATTTTTGGCAGATTAAAGAATTAAGTCACCACAACCTGAATGTGTTCACTTGTCTGCCCACATCATAAAATGATAAAGTGATTAAAGTCCTATAAAACCCTGGGAAACAGGAAAAGTGTTCTGTTCTTGTGAGCTGCACATCAAAGCACCCTCCAGAGCAAATTTAAGTGACTGCAACTGCAGGAACACCTTTCTACTGCTTTGTTCTGGAGCTTTCCACCTTCTCATTTAAAGTAATCTATCCTTTAAGGAAAAAAACCCATCTCATGGTGGTAGCAATAGCTCAGTGATGGAAAATCCACAGCAGGGATGGGATGAATATTAAGAAAAATGTCTTCTTAAAGGACTTTCAAGCTCCGGCACAGGCTGCTCAGGGCAGTAAAGGAGTCACTGGCCTTGGAAGTGCTCCAAATGTAGATTTTATATCTGGGGACATGGGTCAGTGATGGCCTTGGCAGTGCTGGGGGAATGGTTGGACTCGATAATCTTAGAGGACTTTTTCAACCTAAACAATTCTTGGGTTCTAATATTAAGATAAGGCACGATAACAAATTACTTTTACATGGTTTGTAATAGCTTTGAACTGAAATGTGGTTAGTTTTGACTCCTGGCCCCCAGGAGATCTTTGTCTGATGGGCAGAAGGATCTACAGACCTCATACAGATACTCCCCATCCCTACAGAGTGCAGCCAGACCATCAGCTCCCCACCCCTGTCCAGGTATTTTGAGCAGCCTGAGGGACTGACCACACTGTCCTGGCTTGTGATCTTCTCCTTGAACCTCTGATCATTTCCCTATATGGACCCAATTTTCATTTGCAGCCTTTTTTTTTTCCTTAAAAAAAATCTATCTCCCAACTCTTCATTTGCAATTTTGGTGCCGTTTTAGGACCAGCAAAAGGGTTCAAGAACCTGTGAAAGGATGCAAGAGCTTTTCCAATGTCAGGTTTCCATTGCAGTCACCTTATTGGCACTGAGGCTTTAGGTGGGAGCAGTGGAATATCAGGAGATATCCTGGAATATCTAATACAGACTTAGATGTGGGCAACTGTCCTGCCTTGGACCAAGTGTCTCTCTGTGAGCTAAATACCTTCATCTTAATTTTAATTAATGGGGAGCAATAAACACATGTCCAGAGATTGATCTCATTTTTACATAGATGGTTAAAACAGCCTCAGTGACTCACATGTCAGCAGTGCCTTCTTCCCCTATGGATGGAAAGATAGTTTTGTAGATGCTGATGGTTATAGAAAAGATATTTGTAAGCTGGCTGGGTAAATCCCACCCAGGGTTGTACAACAACGTCTGCTATTGCTCCATCTATGTGGGGTGAGAGCCCTGAGCATCCCAGATGCTTTAAAGGGCCTTTTGCCTTTCCAGACTTCTGACAATACATGTGGGCAGGACACAGAACCCAAGGAATCAAAATCCAGAGGCCAGATGCATCCTGGCTTCATTTCAGACATCTGTCAGCAAAGGGACATGGGGGAATGGATTTAACCTGCCAGAGGGCAGGGATAGATGGGATACTGGGAAGAAATTCTTCCCTATGAGGCTTGGGAAGCCCTGACACAGGTTGCCCAGAGAAGCTGTGGCTGCCCCATCCCTGGAAGTGTCCAAGGCCAGGTTGGATGGGGCTTAGAGCCACCTGGGATAGTGGAATTCCAACCCCAACCACTCTGTGATTCCATGGCCAAAATCACCTCCTGCTCCAGTCTGTGGGAGGGGGCAGATACTGCAGCCTGTCATTCATCCGAGCTGGAACCACCCCACTGTCCTTGGGGGCCACCAGTGATTCCTTCCCCTCAAGTCAGGCTGGGGACTGAGCCCCCCTTCCTGTGCTGCCTGAACTGTGGATGAACTGTGACTCCAGCTGAACACACTCCTTCCTAATCACCACATCCAGAGCTGCCCCCACAGACTCTCCGAGGTATAATTGGGCCATTTACTGAATTTTGCCTGGGTAGGGAAAAGGAGGCATTTGCTTTGTGAGTCCCTTATACTCTAATTATTGTTCGAGTTACCATTGCATCAGAGCCTAACAAAAAATGCTTCAGAAACCAAGGAATTAGCCATCAACTGTGGTTCAGGGGGTCATGGAAGAAATGTAATACAAAAAAAATAATACATAGGCCATCCCTAATGTCTGTTCTTTAGCACTTGTACCCCAGGAACATCCATTGATGCTAATGTTTATGACTAAATAGAACCATAAGTCAATTAGAGCTCCTGTTAGTGTTAATTCACAGTCAATCTATATATTTGTCTGCGGAACTGTGAGGGACTTGGGATATAATAGCTTTTTCTTTTAAAAGAATGGATTTATTTTTTTTAATACAAATACTTGGGAGCTCTGCTATTCAACCTCCTTGAGTTATTATTAGAATATGGTCAGTTATCCACATATTGGTCCTGTCTGGTACTGGTATGAAAGCAGCTGGTGAAATGGCTGAGCCTTTTTATCCCTGTACTTTCTATTCATGAAATGGCCTCGAGCTGCACCAGGGTTGGACATCAGGAAGAATTTCCTCACTAAAAGGGTTGTCCAACATTGGAAAAGGCTGCCCAGGGAGGTTTGGAGTCCCCATCCCTGGAGGTGCCCAAGGAAGGACAGGATGTGACACTCAGTGCTCTGGGCTGGGGGACAAGGTGGGGATGGGGCACAGCTTGGACTTGATGTGACTTTTCCAGCCTTAATGGTTCTGGGATTCTGTGTTCTGTTGCCACATGGGAGGAGTAAAGCAGTGGGCAGTAGGAGAAATCTTTCACATGATGCATTTGTGAAGATATTGTTGTGGCTTTAGTTGCATAAATCAGGTTGCTGCAACAGGGGAAATCTGACACACAGATGGCACACAGGGAAAACACTGAGGATGATCATGGAATCACATTATCATTAATCACAGAATGGTTTGGATTGAAAGAAACCTTAAAGCTCAGCTCCTTCCAGCCCCCTTCCATGGGCAGGGACACCTCCCACTATCCCAGGTTGCTCCAACCTGGCCTTGGACACATCCAGGGGTGGGGCAGCCACAGCTTCTCTGGGAAACCTGTGCCAAGACCTCCCCACCCTCATAGCCAAGAATTTCCTTCTAATATCTAAATCTCTCCTCTTTTAGATTAAAACCATTCCTCCTGTCCTGTCACTATCTGCCCATGTAAAAAGTCGTTTTCTCCATCACAGTTCAAGGACTTGGATTCAGATGTGGATCATGTGGACTTAGAACCTTGATTTCAACAACTTGCCTGCCTTAACAAGGCTCTGGACATGAACATGTGCATCCTAATACTCAGCAAAGCTCAGGCCAGGCTTTTGTCTACTCTATGTTCAGACAGATTATGTGTCTAATGCAGTGCATGGTTTCCAGCTTTCCTGGGACCACAGCCACAGGAAAAAACTCAGTATCTCCAGGGCTTGATCTCCCCCTGATCTGGGGTCTCTGCCTTGCCTGAGCTTCTACTCCTTCCTGGCCTCTCCAAAATGCTTTTTGTGGGCGGCTCCTGATCCGTGCAAGAGCTGGAGCTGTGTCTGGAAGTCCTCCAGGAGACAGCTGGTTGGCACAGACCAACACCATGCCCAGGGCTGCTCTATCTCCATGACAGTGATGACTTTGTAAAGGATTTAGGCCTTTTGAAATCTGGCCTCATTCTCATTTGTCACAAACCCTGTTATTTTCACAGACAAGGAGAGATCAATAGATTGCAGTGGCCACAGTTCCTTCACTCAGCCCAGGGCAGGTGAACTGTTCCAGTTCTGGGTCCTTCATTTCTAAAAGGCATTGAGGGGGCTGGAGTGTGTCGAGGGAAGGAGCTGGAGAAGGGGCTGGAGCACCAGGAGTGGCTGAGGGAGCTGGGGGGGCTCAGCCTGGAGAAAAGGAGGTTCAGGGGGAAATTGGAATTCTCTCCATCTCCCTGACAGGAGGGTGGATCCAGGGGTGGTCAGGCTCTGCTCCCAGGGAACAAGGGACAGGATGAGAGGAAAGAGCCTCAAGCTGCACCAGGGGAGGTTCAGGTTGGACATCAAGAAGAATTTCTTCCCTAAAAGGCTGGTCAAGCATTGGAATGAGCTGCCCAGGGAGGTTTGGAGTCCCCATCCCTGGAGGTGTCCAAGGAATGACTGGACGTGGCACTCAGCGCTCTGGATCCTCTCAGTCCATTGCCAGGCAGCTCTTTTATGGACAAGCCACCAGATTTCTGAACCAGCCTCATGAGGCCAAAATGTGCTCTCTGTGACTTTAATCAGCACTTTCCAGAAAAACCACCCACCAGCAAAAGGCAAATTAGCAAATTCTGGTGAAAAAAAATCGATTCACTTGTTTCTCCCCTGAAGAGCTTCACTTCCAGCTTGGGGTCTGGTTTTGCCTTGCTCTCATTGTTGCAGGTTGTGAGACTTTTCTGCCTGGTCAAGCTGCCACAAAAAGTGGGCAGATGTTGAATCCTGAGCAGTATCTCACATGCAATACTCATGTGCTTCCACTGCTTAGAAAGCTCACATTCCTTGTTCATTTCTCAGACAACTCTGACATTACTGCAGATCAAAATAGCTCCCTCATCAGCCTTCTGAACACAGGAGATTCATTTTGCTGGATACAAGTGCTCTTGCTGTTTCACCAGCATAATTCACCTGCAGAACTTCAGGCTGGGCTGGGAAGTGCATCCTTTAATCATGTTAAATGTTATTCCGTGGCAGGTTTCTTTTTAAAACTTTTGATTGAATTTAATGGAGGTGAAAGTCACCCATTGAATGGTTTCAGAGGCAGATGCTCCCTGGCTAATCAAAAATTCCTTTTGCAAAGCAAACTTCCCCTTCACTGCTCAGCTTGTGATGGGTTTGCTGTCCATGGTCCTTTTACTCCCTGTCTTTGCCCAGAAGGCAGGGGATCTCTGTCCTGGGTGCTGTTTTAGTTAACCCAGTGAATAATTCCTGGTGGATGAAGCCTGTACAAATACCTGGACACATCCAAGATAGGGCTGGATGGGGCTTGGAGCAACCTGGTCCAGTTGAAGGTGTCCCTGCCTATGGCAGGGGTGTTGGATTGATGGTCTTCAAGGACTCTTCTGGCCCAAACCATTCCATGGTTCTAAGAAAAACCCTGCCCAGTGGAGGATGGAGGCCTTTATCCTGAAGCAGAGGCTGCAGAAGAGCCTAGTCCTTACCAGGCTCTCAGAGCAGAGGTTGGGTGCTATAAAAGACGAGGGGCTTTTTAGCTTTCAGACTTTGTTTGACATCAGACCAGCAATCCTGAGAGTGGAATATGATTTGAGGGCACAAGTTCTGAGTGAATTTCACCTGATTTGGGTGTTTTTGTCAGTGCTCTGCCCTTAGAAGTTCCTGATACCAAGAACCACTCAAACTCTGTGAAATTCAGCTTGAAAAGTCCATCTTCCTCTATCAGTAGCACACTGCAATAAGATGGGACTAGTTCTGGCACCCACAGACCAGACCTGCCATGTTAACAAAGGACATTTGAATCAGAGCCAAGACCTCACCTGAGAAATGCTCCTAATATTCCAATTAAACACCCCCACATTACAATTCCCTCCCAGTTGTTTCTCTTCCATCCACCTGAACAAACTTTCCTGTCTCCTTTCCCTGTGGAACCTGCTGGTGGGGCAGCACTGCCTGGCCCAGAGCTAAAGGAATCCTGGTCACTTTACCTGGAGATCACCTTCTTCTCCTTCCTCCACCTCAGCACAGATCACGTTCTGCTGGAGCTGTGGGATGTGCTCCAAGCACTGCTCCCTGCTGACGAGCTTCACCCTCGATTTCTGCAGCAGCCAGGGTGCTGGCACAGCATCTGCTGCAGGAAGTGAGGACACAACTATCAGCAAACCTGCAGAGCAGCCTGGGAATGATCTCAGCTGTGGTTGTAAAGCATCCCAGGGCAAGGGAGGCTCAGAGAACAACTGGAGGGTCTTGGGATCACAGGGGCTGAGAAGATCTCTCCAAAGGTGAGTTTGTGCTCCTGATTTTATTGTGGGATCATAGAATGGTTTGGGTTGGAAGGGAACTTAAAGCTCATCCTGTTCCACCCCCCTGCCATGGGGAGGGACACCTTCCACTGTCTCAGGTTGTCCAACCTGGCTTTGAATGTTTCCAGGGATGCCAGACTAGGAGGTGGGTGAGGAGGTAGAAAGGAGGGAAGTGTTAATGGGAGAAGCTGAAATCCTGGGGAGTGAAGGGATGTTAAATAGGATGTAAAAATATCACTTCTTTTTGTAGCTGTGGTTTGGGATGTGTCCAATCATTAACCCAGCACTGCCAAGCCCACCACTAACCCATGTCCCCAAGTGGCACATCCACACATTCTTTGAACACTTCCAAGGGTGGGGACTTCCCCCCCTGCCCTGGGCATCCTGTGACAGGGATTGATAACTCCTTTAGGGAAGAAATTTTTCCCAGTGTCCAGTCTAAATCTGTTTCTCCCTGGGGTGGAAAGAACCAGCAGGTATCTTTCCCAAAGTGGCTCTCAGGGTGGCAGCACACAAAGGAAATAACGAATTTACTCTTCCCTTGAGAAAACAGAAATCACAGGTGGCACCAGCAAATGACAAAAAGACTGAAACTGTGCTGGAAAACCCACTAAACCCATGTTTCCCTCTAAAGTGAACCCGAGACTCAAGGATAAAACTGAGATCTTTAGATCATTAGAAACTCACTCTGTCTTCCATATTTCACTGAATTAAATCCTCCCAGCACTTTCAGGAAACAATTACTCAAAAATAAGATCTAAAATACAGGAAGTTGCCAGGTTGTTTTTCCAGCTAAAATGGGGCCATTCCATGGAAGTGCCCATGGATGACAAGGCTTTGCTGTAGATATCTCTGAAGATGTTTTGCCCCTCTGCTCTGGAGCCAGGCTGGGAGAGCTGAGGTGGTTCAGCCTGGAGAAGAGAAGGATCCAGGGAGACCTTAGAGCCCCTTCCGGAGCCTAAAGGGGCTCCAGGAGAGCTGGAGAGGGACTTTGGACAAGGGATGGAGGGACAGGACACAGGGAATGGTTTCCAACTGCCAGAGGGAAGGGTTAAATGGGATATTGGGAAGAAATTCTTGGCTGGGAGGGTGGTGAGACCCTGAAACAGGTTGCCCAGAGAAGCTGTGGCTGCCCCATCCTTGGAAGTGTCCAAGGCCAGGTTGGAGCAACCTGGGACAGTGGAAGGTGTCCCTGCCCATGGCAGGAAGGTGGAATGAGATCACCCAAATCATTCCATGCTACCTTTTGGTATGGCCCATGCCACATCCCTCTCTCCACACTCACCTGCTGCTGCTTTTCTCCTGAAGCCTCTCCCAGCCAGTCGGGGTGTGCCAGAGCTGAGCATATTGGTATCAATTTTTGGGTAACAGAATCAGTGTCAGCTGAGCCCACACAGAAACACGAGGCTGATCTACTGAGCCACACCATGAATTTTTTGCAGAGATGAGCTAAAGAGAAATCCTGCCACGCCTCAGAGGGACTCGGCACAGCCCCTGCAGTTCTTTTTGTGAGAACACGTTACCTTGGTGAAATGGGAGAGTTTCACAACTCTAACACAGTGTTGGTATTGCTGTTACAGGAGGAAAATGAAGCCTAAGAAGGAAAAATCCAGATTTGCAACCCTTTGGTGCAGAATAGCAAGGATGACATGGGATATTCACTTGCTGCATCCGAGAAAGGACTGCTGAAGTCCAAAGGCACCACCGTGCCCACTGTGTCCTGATTAATTCTTTCCAATAATGAAGCAGCTCTCTCTCTATTTAGTGACATTTGTTCAGGATAGACATTTTGGGTCACAATCAGAGCTGGAACTGCTTTCATTAGGGCTTAAACGAGAGCAATTAGCAACAGCAATCTGCTGTTCTAAATAAGTGAAAAAGAGGGGTGGCCAATACCCGAGTCAATCTGGCTCCTGGAGGCTTTAAGCCAAGGACAACCCCAGACCTTCATTTCTCTCATTCCAGTTCTCTTTATACCCAGCCTAACTGGGTGAATTACAGATCCACAAGGATCCCACAAGGTGGGAAATGTTCAAGACCTGGCTGGATGGGGCTTTGAGCAACCTGGGATGGTGGGAGATGTCCCTGCCCATGGCAGGGGGTGGAACTGGATGAGCTTTAAGGTCCCTTCCAACCCAAACCATTCTGTGATTCCATGATTCTGTGATATCTTATCCATCAGGATGTAGCTTGCCTTAGTTTGGGTGCCAAAACTGGGCCCAAAGTTTGGGTTTCTGCAGAGCAAAGGTGGCTTTAAGGTTTCAGGTTGAACACAGAGCACCAGACTTTGCTCTGGAGGTCAGTAGGTGGCTGGTTCTTGCTCTGAACAGAGAACTGGGGGGAGGCAGGAGCTGTGAGGGTCTGGAAAAGTCCACCAGGGAAGTAGGGAGTGGAAATTAATGTGGATGCCCCCTCCTGGGGCACAACATCTACTTTAAATGGATAAACCCCACCTTCCACGAGGAAATACATCACCCCACAGCATCTCACCTGCACTTGTGGTCCCCCAGCCAGCAGCCCAGCTGTGCTGCCACGTGTTGATGTCACACATGAAGGGCAGGCAGATGGGAATTTTCTCCTGGCTGAACTCGATGGGAGAGCTGAGCAGGATCAGAGCTATGTCATTTGCCAGGCTCCTTTTGTTGAAGTTCTCGTGGAGGATCAAGCTGTCTGGCTTGTGCACTTCCAGTGGGAAGTTGAGGTCAATTTTCCCCACTACAACTGTGAGATCTAGTGGCCTTAGAAACAAAAGAGCAGTGGAGACTTAGCAAACATGAAGGATTTGGGGCATAAAGGTTGGTGCCTCCTCGCCCTGAGCAGGGCAGGGGGATGTTCAGCAAAAGGCAGAGGTGCTTCAGGTACAAATATCATGGAAATCTACCCTCACTTCCAGGCAAAGCTGATTTTTCCAGGGTGCAGAGGTAGAATGTGAATGCAACCAGGTTATAAATAGCCCAGGCACCAACAAACAGATGGAATGGGCTGGATCTTTTGAATCTCAGACCACTCTGCCCCCAGGCAGCTGCTCCAGGCTGTGGTGCCACTGGTCATTTGTCACTGAGCAGTCTCAGCTCTTGGACCTGCCAAATTTTGGAGGGGGCTCACAGAGGGCTGGATTCTGCCCCTGGGATGGGTTTATCCAGAAACTGCTGTTTTAAAATCAGAGTTTCCGTGAGGTAAAGGTGTTTTCTATGAGAAAGCAAAGGTAATTTGGGGATTAGGATAAGCTGGAATGGAATATGTCACTTTTTGCAAGGGACCATGACACTTACAGATGTTCAGGAAATGCTTGGGCCCACCAGAAAGTCATCATGGGCATTTATACAAGGCTGCTCAGACCATCCCTCAAAGTATTTCCCTTCTGCTTCTCCTGGTTATGGAGATTTCTGTGCTGAAAAACAGGCCTGTTTTTTTTCCCAAAGGAGAAAATCCCTGTTTTCAGGGCTCAGTCACACATATTGACTCCAAGGACATGCATATCCTGCACTCACAAGGAGGAATGTTACCACCCCACTGTGCCTGGGCTGTCCTCCCTTCCCTGGAATACTCACAGCTCTTCTGCAAAGCAATGGGCTGCAGTTAAAATCCACAGGGCACTGATGATGGTGCCACCACAGATGTGTCTCCTGTGGCTCTGGATGCTCACATGCCACGGGAACTCCCCTGACTTGACATGTCTCCCTGTCCCAATCCTCTTGCCAGTCCTCAGAAAGGACTCATAGGATGGTCGGAGGCCACACTCTGGGGACAAAATGAGGCAAATTGGACACATTCAGCAGCGCCACTGTCTGAGCTGCTTGTCCAGAGGGGAGGAAATCACACAGAGCACTGGTCTACAACTATTCATGGAATTATGGAATGGTTTGGGTTAGAAGGCATCTTAAAGCTCATTCAGTTACACCCCTGCCATGGGCAGGGACACCTTCCACTATCCCAGGTGGCTCCAACCCGGTCTTGGACACTTCCAGGGATGAGGCAGCCACAGCTTCTCTGGGAAAACTGTAGCAGGGTCTCCCCACCCTCCCAGCCAAGAATTCCTTCCCAATATTCCATCTCTGCCTGCCCTCTGGCAGTGGGAAGCCAATCCCTGTGTCCTGTCCCTCCAGCCCTTGTCCCCAGTCCCTCTCCAGCTCTCCTGGAGCCCCTTTAGGCTCTGGAAGGGGCTCCAAGCTCTCCCTGGATCCTTCTCTTCTCCAGGTGAACACCCCCAGCTCTCCCAGCCTGGCTCCAGAGCAGAGGGGCTCCAGCCCTTGCAGCATCTCCGTGACCTCCCCTGGACTCTCTCCAGCAGCTCCACATCCTGTAACACAAGGCTGTAACACCAGGCCTTCAGGTACAAGGAATTATCCCAGGGCTGTTTCCCTTACCCAAATGGGAAAATCCCACAGAGTCCTCAGCAGCCTCAGCGCTGCTGATCAGACAAGTTAAACAGGAGAGGATGAGGAGCAGCATTTCAATCCATGTTGGAACAACACTCCTCCACAAGGCTCAGAGCAGTGATGCCTCTGCAGCCACCACAGGACATCGTTCTGCATTCCATGTCAACCCACCTCTCTGCCAGGGTGTGACATCACAGCATCCTCCTGTTTCTGTTGACAGGGCAGGGGGATCCTAAAGGAAAAGGGCATCCATGTTCACTGAGGGAAAGTGATTTCCAAAAGGTTTGTGATTTCCTTTAGCTCTGGCAAGGACAGGGCAGCAGTGAAATCCCTGTGTGTATCCTGGACTAACCCCACAGGGTATTGCAATAGTGAGTTTTATGAGCTGTAGCCCTTTCTGGATCTCAAGGCATCTTTGAAGGCCTTTGATGCTGGTCCTGCACCAGCTTCCATCTTCAACTATGAGAAATGCTGAAGTCTATCAACCTCTGACTTAGTTTTCTCTTCACTTAGACCATTTACTTGTATGTGCTTAAACAGCACCATAACAGGTGCCCCATCCCTGGAAGTGTCCAAGGCCAGGTTGGATGNATCCCAGGTGGCTCCAACCCGGTCTTGGACACTTCCAGGGATGAGGCAGCCACAGCTTCTCTGGGAAAACTGTAGCAGGGTCTCCCCACCCTCCCAGCCAAGAATTCCTTCCCAATATTCCATCTCTGCCTGCCCTCTGGCAGTGGGAAGCCAATCCCTGTGTCCTGTCCCTCCAGCCCTTGTCCCCAGTCCCTCTCCAGCTCTCCTGGAGCCCCTTTAGGCTCTGGAAGGGGCTCCAAGCTCTCCCTGGATCCTTCTCTTCTCCAGGTGAACACCCCCAGCTCTCCCAGCCTGGCTCCAGAGCAGAGGGGCTCCAGCCCTTGCAGCATCTCCGTGACCTCCCCTGGACTCTCTCCAGCAGCTCCACATCCTGTAACACAAGGCTGTNGAGGGGCTCCAGCCCCTGGAGCATCTCCGTGACCTCCCCTGGACTCTCTCCAGCAGCTCCACATCCTGTAACACAAGGCTGTAACACCAGGCCTTCAGGTACAAGGAATTATCCCAGGGCTGTTTCCCTTACCCACATGGGAAAATCCCACAGAGTCCTCAGCAGCCTCAGCGCTGCTGATCAGACAAGTTAAACAGGAGAGGATGAGGAGCAGCATTTCAATCCATGTTGGAACAACACTCCTCCACAAGGCTCAGAGCAGTGATGCCTCTGCAGCCACCACAGGACATCGTTCTGCATTCCATGTCAACACACCTCTCTGCCAGGGTGTGACATCACAGCATCCTCCTGTTTCTGTTGACAGGGCAGGGGGATCCTAAAGGAAAAGGGCATCCATGTTCACTGAGGGAAAGTGATTTCCAAAAGGTTTGTGATTTCCTTTAGCTCTGGCAAGGACAGGGCAGCAGTGAAATCCCTGTGTGTATCCTGGACTAACCCCACAGGGTACTGCAATAGTGAGTTTTATGAGCTGTAGCCCTTTCTGGATCTCAAGGCATCTTTGAAGGCCTTTGATGCTGGTCCTGCACCAGCTTCCATCTATGAGAAATGCTGAAGTCTATCAAACTATGACTTAGTTTTCTCTTCACTTAGACCATTTACTTGTATGTGCTTAAACAGCACATACAGCACATAACAGGTGCCCCATCCCTGGAAGTGTCCAAGGCCAGGTTGGATGGGGCTTGGAGCAACCTGGGATAGTGGAAAGTATCCCTGTCCATGGCTGGGGGTTGGAACTGGATGACCTTCAAGGTCCCATCCAAACCAGACCATTCTGTGATTCTGTATTTGCAGAAGAAGCAGCTCTGGAATGAGCAAATTTCAAATTGTTTCAAACCAAAAGCATCACAGCAAAGATGTTGAGGCAGCCTCTCCCTTTTTCCCTGTGGGAAGGGTGTCCTACAGGACCAAATCCACCCTAAAAAATTAACCCATGAGGTGGGATCATCAGCATCTCACCTTTACTGATTACATCCCTGATATTTTTTTTCCCTTCAGCAGCAGCTGACACTCCTCTCCCTCAGTAACCCCATAAATAATTCCATGGTGGCAAAATATTCTGGTGTGGGCCAATTTTAGCATCAATGGGCACATCTGTGCTGATTTCTACACCCACACAACATTTCTATCAGGGCAGGACTTAAACCCCAGTCAGCCTCAGACTTGAGCATCTCTATATTAAGGACAGAATGGTGCTTTTTCCAAAGACTTTCCAGCTTGTTTCAAAGCAATAACATGAAGTAGGAGAGGAGGGAGGGGAAAGGAAGGGAACCAAGAAGCGTTTTATGAGTCCCCAAATGATTCAGCCTATGAAATGTTTTGCCTTGGAGCAAAAAAAAAGGAGTTATCCCACCCAAGTCTGAATTAACAATGCACAGGATGAAAGTAAGACTTTACTTTCCTCTCTTCATTGTATCTATGTCACCTCCTGCCATGGAAATTAGACACAATTGCTGGTTTCCTTGGCAGTGAGCATGGAAACATCCCTGTGGAATGACACATTATGGACAGGATCAGTTACCACAGCAACCAGAAATTCCCAGTGTGGTGTGGGCACATTTTGGGGCACCTCCAGAAAGAGCCTACCATGGCAATCCTAATGCCAGAGGCAGCTCCTGTAAGCTTTCCCCAGGACTGAAAGGACTGGTTTCCTCTGGATTTTGAGACTGGAATGAACTCAACACCAGCTGAGGAGCAAGGGAAGGTGTGGAGCTCATTTCTCTGGCATGAATTTACAGCTTATCTTTGGATAAAGCAGACAAGGCCTCAGCAGTGGATTTACAAGTCCAAATTGACTATATGAGGCATATTTTCAGTTCCTCCAAGACTGGAGCATGATCTGCTCTGCTGGCTTGTTGCAGATGTTCAGGGAGCTGGTTTGGGTGTTTCTGAGCAGGAAACAAACCAAGATACAGAGAGAAGGGCTATGGAGAAGGAAATGCTGTGGATTTGTGTCTCTGGGTCCCCACCACCTGGCCCTCAAAAATGGCCAAGAATGGGTGGAGCAAGGGGGGCTCCCACAAGCTTCCCCCGTAGAAAGCACATCTTTGGGAGGACACACCACTGACACATGTTCTTTACACTTAGTGATCCAGACAGCCTCCAAAACAGGGAACGAATGAGAGGCTCAAGCTCACATTTCCCACTGGGAAGTACAACAAGCAGCAAATTGGATGGATGGGACAAACCAATTCCCAGTTCTCCTCCTGAAGGTGTTTGTCCTTGGATTCTCCACAACATAGATATCATGGAGTCATAGAATATCCTGAGTTGGAAAGGACTCCACAAGGATCATCAAGTCCAACTCCTGGCCCTGCACAGGAAATTCCAACAATCCCATCCCATCCACTCCTTGAGCTCTGAACCCACCCTCCCATTTCCATACAGGATAATTGCTACATCTCTTCACCCTTTGTCTGTAGCTTTTAATTTTCACTCTTAGAAGTCCATCAGCACAATCAAAATTTATTTTGCCTCTTTTTGTCTTATCTCCATTTTGGCTACACACGGAGAGACTGCCCAACATCACGTTTGCACAGCACTTCCCATAACGAGTCTGGTCTTACTGGGGGCTCCATGAGCTGTTGAAGTGCAAATAATTAATCACAGGAATAATTACGGTTTAGTGCAGCCAAGAGAAATTCTAATCCTCTGTCATGTCACAGAAACCCAGAATGGTTTGGGTTGGAAGGGAACTTAAAGATCACCCAGTTCCAACCCCCTGCCATGGGCAGGGACACATTCCACTATCCCAGGCTGCTCCAACCTGGCCTTGGACACTTCCAGGGATGGGGCAGCCACAGCTTCTCTGGGCAAACCTGTGCCAGGGCCTCCCCACACTCATAGGGAAGCATTTCTTCCTAATATCCCATCTCTCCCTTCCCTCTGGCAGCAGGAAGCCATTCCCCCTTGAACTATCACTTGTAAATATGTACAATAAAAGAAATTTAAAAGCCTTGGCATTTAATTAGCCTTTTATAATATTTTTTATTTATTTATTTATNTGTAAATATGTACAATAAAACAAATTTAAAAATATCTACCTAGAACACAATCACAGGCAACAGTTTTCTTTTTCTGTACTTTATTGAAGTGCAGCAACAAAACTGATTTCTTTTTGTGTTTAAACACTTTTTGGAACTGTGGAGAAGCGGCATCACATTCCAACTGGTACTTTTTCTCATTAAAATTATTTCAGGAAATAGGCACTACAGGTGATACTAAAAAGCAGAGTTGAGGGAGAATTACTGATCTTATCAACTCATCATTCTCAGAGACACCAAATTACAGGGCTGTGGTAGTTAAAGAGCCCAACCGTGTCACCAGAGGTCAAGGCTCTCCAAACACCAGCAAATTCATCAAGCCAAGGAAATCAGCATGTCTGCAGGCATTAGCTGTGCAAAGCAGGGGCCACCACCTCCAAATTCCTTGCAACAGCACTTCCAGCCAAACTTTTAGAAGTTTCCATCTCTTCAGATCCCAAGGAAACCCCGGGAGCTGCTCTGAGCAAGAAGCTGCATTGGCCAATTTCTACCCGGGATATTCCCAGATCTTGATGCTGTGGGCGTTCTGGAACATCTACCAGGGTGGATGGTCCTTTTCCAAGCTCCCTAAACCGAAGTGGAGGTGGTGGAGCAAGCACAGGCTATTTCTTGTTGCCGACAGGGCAGGAAATCCCTGTCCCGCCGAGGCCGCAGTACCCTCCAGGATTCTTGCTGAGGTACTGCTGGTGATAATCTTCCGCATAATAAAACTCGGGAGCCTCCCGGATTTCTGTCGTGATGGGACCAAACCCTCCCTCCGTCAATACCTGTCGAGAAAGACAATGGAAAGCCATTAGTGCTCTGCTGATGAACCACATCAGGTTCCCTCCCAGAAGGAGCCACAGGCATCCCTGGATCACATTTGCAGCACATCCCTGAAAGCCCTTTTTTCCTTGGTCTCCTGTTATTTTGCTTAGAGACATTGGTGAGGAGAGAGAGGGTCCCAAACCTTCTTAATGACTCATTTGGTTAATTTGCTGTGGCCACACATTTATTCTCTTTATTAACCCCTCCAGGCAGGGCAAAAGTGGAAAACAAAGGTGAGAGCACACTTTGCTGCATCCTGAAGTCCCCAAAAACCTCACCAGGTGCCACAGCTTGGACATGATCCACCTCCAGTGTCTTCATGCCAAAAAAAGAATTTCTGGGTCAAATTTTAACCCCACTGGGAAATGGGAGCGTTTGGATTTCTTTTCCCAGAGCTGCTGCAAACCTGCTCTTCAAAAGACAGTTCCATCCTGACCAGAAAAGGAGTTTTAAGGCGAATTATGGCTCATTTTGGAGCTTTGCCAAGACGTGGACCAGGAGCAATAATCACTTTGCAGGAAAAGAAGACGGGATGTGGGTGGGGATTTTAGATGAGACTTTAATTTCTCTCTGCTATCCCCTGAACTGAGTTTGAAACTCCTGAGGGGTTTCTGACAGGAGGAATTTCTTTCCAAGATGGATTGCTGTGGCATTTTCCCTACTGCTTTGTCCTTTTCTAAGGAAAGTGGTAAATACCAACATTTGGGAGCCAATTTTCACCTCTGTGGGGGCAGAACTTGGGCTCACTGAAGTCCATGCAAACCTAATAAGGAGTTTAATTAGTGGCAGACTCCTGTTTCAAAGTATATTCTTAAAGTAGTGGACTTAGAATTGATTATGATCAGCCAGACTGACAGTAAGTTCAACTCTGAAAAAGAAGGGTCAGCATTCAGGATTACCAAATAAATGTGTGTTATCTCATCACACTAATAAATAAACCAAATGAAGGGAAATCATCACACGGAGTCACAAAATGGAGCTGTTAGAAATCCTCAAGTGCAGCTTCTTTCATTCTGAGAGAATGAAGGAGAGTTGCCTTGATCCCAACAAACATTGGTTAAGGAAGGTCTTTGCTGATGGAGATCCCTCAGTTTCCTCAAGGAGGCCAGTTAAACCCACTATTGAGTTTAAATCCACTATTTTGGTTGTACTCATCATGGACAAAGAAATCACAATGGTCTTCTTCATCCTCAGTGGTTCGGCAGAGAGAAAGGTGATATGTGATGGAAATAATGCCTCCTCACAGCATTATCTGGCACTTAAATAACTGGTGATTATTTGGGACAAAAACTCTTCAAATTTCCTGCCACAAGGTTTCCCAGATTCCCCCTCAGCAGGGCTAAGCCCTGACCACACTCTGACAGCAGCTGCTGGACTTTGCAGAGCAATAGTCTGATTTATTCCCATCATTCCACTGTCTGGAGGATAAATTTTGCTGTATTCAGTTTCCAAAATCCATGACTGACCTGTCTGAAGAGCTCCCAACCCTAAATCTAAATCCTCAGCACAGCTTAGGAAGGTGTTGACAAGTTAATTCATTACTTTTGAACACAGCAGGGTAACAGGCCCAATTTCACAGGAACCTGCCCTTATTTCCCCATGTAAAATCACCTGACATCTTTGGGATACACTTTATCCCAAGGGAATCAGGTTATTTACCAGTCAGACGTGTGAGTGAGGAGGATAAAAAACGTGAAGGTTTGTATCACAACACGTCAGCAACAAAGAACACAAAGAGGTGTCAACACAACTGCCTTTATAAAGCACTATTTCACTTACTTTCTAACCTTCCCAGCAAAGAAAAACACGCCTGAAACTGTCTTCACTCCAGAAAGATGGCACAAAGTCTGTCATCATGGGCATTAGTCATTTACTTGCTGCTGCAAATGCATGTCAAATTGGCTTCTCCCCCTGAACTGAGTCATGAGGATGCTGCTGGAGGGGGAGAGATTTTTTCTACTGTGCAAAACAGAATTGGTTACGGGTTTTTTACCTGGGACTTTTCCATCCTTGGCCTCGTTTTGTCAGTTAGGAAACTCATTCCTTTCGATAACGCACCACAAGGGGGCATAAACATCATTTATCCCTTTCAGAATCACTCACGGTCTATTAAAGCACCAAATAAAGCAGGAGCCCAGGACGACTCATTATGCTGCACTTTGGTCATTAGCAAAAGGTACCAGCCCCGTTGTCAGAAGCATCAGGAACCCCAGGCTCTGACATTCTGCCAAACACTACCTGGAATGTTTTGATGCTAAAGGGGAAAATATTTTCCTGGCCCTGACTGTGTTGATGAGAAGATAATAACATCACTGGGAAAGGTGGGGAAGTTCATGATGTGCTGGTTCCAGCAGGTGTAAATCAGCCCACTCTGGATTGATTTCCTGCCACTCAGGCAGATATCATTTGATGACAGAATTTTTGGTCCTCGTTGTCTCCAAATTCCTGAGTCATCTGATGGGACCTCCCATGACCTGCAGTTAAACCTTGGGATTCTTTACCCAGTGTGGGAAATTTTTAAGGAAATATTGGATCATTTTCTCCCCCCAATATCCCACTGCAATTCAAAGAGTATTCATTCATTCAAAGGAGTTCTGTGTTTTTTTTTCCATAGGAGAGATCACAGAATGATTTAGGCTGGAAAAGCATTCTAAGATCATTGAGTCCAACCATTAATCCAGCACTGCCAAGTCACTACAAGATCACAGTGATCCTTTAACTGATTATAATCCAGCCCCAAATACCTGTCAGCTTCTACCAGCAAGAAGCCAAAGACAAATCAGAACCCAAATCTCACCCAGCTGCAGAGGGGACACTGGGATAGATTCTGGAGCAGGAACATGGAATCATTAGGGCTGGGGCTGTGGTGCAAGACTATCAACATGTCAAAGCCAACTGGAAGCTTGAGCACAACTAATTTTTTAAACAACCTGTACTTTCAGCACGTAAGAGATGCTGTGTTTGATGAGTTTTCTAATTTATTACAGCCTGTGAAAGTTTATTTCCTGTTGTTTGCTCTGAACTTCTGCCTGACCAGTGGATGACCAGAAGATGTCATCACATCCTCTGTCACAAAGACAGAACCACAGAATGGTTTGGGTTGGAAGGGACCTTAAAAGCATCTTATTCCACCCCGTTCCACGGGCAGGGACACCTCCCACTATCCCAGATTGCTCCAATTCCCATCCAACCTGGCCTTGGACACTCCCAGGGATGGGGCAGCCACAACTTCTCTGGGCAACCTGTGCCAGGGCCTCCCCACCCTCACAGCCAAGAATTTCTTCCTCATCTCTCATCTAAACTGATTCTCTGTCAGTTTGAAGCCATTCCCCCTTGTCCTGTCCCTCCAGGCCCTTGTAAATAGTCCCTCTCCATGTTTCCTCTCAGCTCCCTTCAGGTACTGGAAGGTCACAATTAGGCCACTCTGAATCCTTCCCTTTTCCAGGCTGAACAATCCGAATTCTTTCAGCCTTTCCCACAGGAGAAGGTGCTCCATCCCTCTAATCAACTTAGTGGCCTCCTCATATAACTCCTTTTTCACTCTCTCCATAGCAATCTTGATTTTACACCTTAATTCAGCTCATTCCTGCCTCCAGCTGAATTCACAGGCTTAGTCAACCCATTCCTTAACCCAGGTCAGCCTCCTCACCCTTTTCTATGTCCCTTCCAGTTCCATTTCACCTCTGCATTGACCGGGGTGACTGGTATTACACTCTGTTCAAGAGCACCATGGCTTTATTCAGCGCTGTACTTATATTTTTCTCTTTCATTCTCCATCCCTTTCCCAGCAATTCTTAGCATTCCACTTGCCTTCCTGACCTCTGCTGAGCACTGAGCAGATGTTTTCAAAGAACCATCTGCAGTGACACCAGGACCTCTAATTTAAACCCTATCATTGTGCCTGCACTTGACTTTTATCAACATGGAATTTCAGCTGCAATTTTATTGCTCAGACATTTGATATTGTCAGATTCTTCTGCAACTTTTTTTTTTGTAGTCCTGTCTACTTTGGTTTACCTGGAATAACTCTGTTCCATCAGCGGATTTTGGTGCATCGTTATGGTCTGTCTCCCTCTTTTCCAGCCCTTTTATGTGGATATTGAACTGCAAAAGCTCCCAAGGCAGGTTAATCTCCCTTCACTGCAAAAACTGCACCCTTTTTTATTCCTATTTATAACTAATATCTGTAAAATGCCTTGAAAATTTGGGATGAACTGTGTCAGGAAAGCACAACTCCCTTGTACCTCTAAATACTTGAAGGAATAAATTTGAAGCCACTGACACTTTAATATGTTGTGCTGAAAATTTAGAGATTTCCTGTGCCCAGGAAATTTAGAGAAGGGTTGAACCCACTCATAAATTTGACAAAAAAAGCTTTAAAATTGGTTTTGATGAATGAAACCATTTAATTTTCTGAGCAGAGGCATTAGTAAAGCAGTGGAGTATTAATTGGCTTCAAGCATTTTGTGGCTTTTAATAAAAGTGGCATCACCCTGTGTTTGATTCAACACAGACTTTCATAACAAGCTTTCAGCAACATCCAGTTTCGTGGCCCAGCAAGTTACACAAAGCTGTATTTCTAAAATCTCCTCTAAAATTACCGATGTTGAAAACACCACAGAGCATCTTGACATCTTCTGCTTCTGTATCATCACTCATCCCTGATTGTCAAACTCTGAGGCAAATAATCTCACTGTGCTGAGGGTCTGTCTAAAATGTGTAGGGTTTTCTCTTTATTATATTGGCGACTCAGAACTTCATCCCATCAGCAACACTTAAATTCAGCTCTGCTTCCAAAATCACTACGAAGGAAAAGAGCTGCACTATCCCAGGAGAAGACCTCCAGGAATTCATTAGCTGGACTTGAACTTGATGTGTAGATCCTAGAGACATGATTACTGTGATATTTTTACCTGGAAAACAACTTCACTGGCTCTGCCAGGTTTGTGGATTAGCTGCTGGCAGATTTGGGAGGAGAAATTCAGCTCACTCCATCCAGAGGAACTTTGGTCCAGAGGGAACAACATGATGAGGACTGTGAGGCCTCAATAAAGTGCAATTAAGAATGTTTTATTTTCTCCTTCATTTATTTTCTCATTCTCCTTTTCATCAAGACAGCCCACTCTGCTGCATCACATCTCAATGAGATATTATTTGAAATTGTTTCCTCTGTGCTGCCTTCAGTTGGCTGTGGTGGTCCAGTGTTCTCCATGTCACCTACTGACAGTGTCTTTTCCAAATTAATTGATGGCAACAACCCCTACAAGCCCTGGAATGGGCTAAAATCCTGTTTATCTTGGAAAATCTGCACTTGCACCCATGTAGGTGACCTCTCTTTGGATCCTGATATGGCAAAGGTGGGAGCAGTGGCTGCCAAGTGAAGCCTCATCCCAGCTACCACAGTGGGCAGTGGCAAGGACTGGGACCAAATATCCACATTCTCCTGCACAGTGAATTCCATGATATTGATATATTTGATAGGGGCTGCAAGAATTGATTAGCTAATGCTTTGTACAGGGCTTTGGAGTGCTCCATAATTAACTAATGCTCACACAGGGCTTTGGAGTGCTTTATAATTTCCAAGTATTATTAATATCCTTGCAGGGAAGCTGTCCAGGCTCAGAACTCACTTTGCAGAGTGTGTTTGGCAAATCTGGGAATGATGGAATTATGTGGGTATAGATTCTTTATCCCTCATGGAGTGGGTGTATGGACCCAAGAGCAGAAAGGGTGAAACCCACTGACTTTACAGCTGGGACAGAAAAAAAAAGGTGCTGTGTGACCAAATCTGAAGATACAAACATCAGAAAATCCTGGAATGATTTGGGGTGAGAAGACCTTAAAGGGCAGAGTAGGAGAATCATCTCCCTCATCCTGCTGCCCACACTGTGGGGATGTAGCCCAGGATATATCCTATAGGAATCACCCATTACCTGGCCAAAGAATAGAAATTACATGGAAGTTACATGGAATTGTTCACAGGAATGTGTTCTTCCAGTGCAGCACAGGGAAAACGCAGGCAAGAAGGAAATATGATGGGGGGAAAATGATGGTACAAAATCTGAGCTGGAAAAAAAAATCTTGATTCTCATCCATAAAACTCCAAAACTGACTTTTGCAGAGCTTTTGACTATTGACAAAACCCTCCCACACAACAGAGCACGTCATCAGAACTGAGTAAAGTGAGCCTGGCTGGAGACACAGCTCAGAAGCCTTAGGGGAAGCTCTGTGTGTATATATAGTCTGTTCCCACAGTTTGGAGATCTGCTCCCTCTGAAATGCTTTTCTCTTAAACACTTAGCCCAGAGCAGGCTGTTTGGTCACTCATTCCTGCCAGAGGGGGAAGGATTGCTGGCCTTGGAGAGACATCAGCCCTGCCAAGGTAAATCACAGTTGGATGATAGCCTGGTATTAACATATCCGGGGCCCCAAGTGGTTGTGCTCAGAGGGTCCAGGAAGGATCAGGAGTGCAGTCAGTCTGATATTTCCCACTATTTTACATCTGAGTGTGTTTCCTCACTGCCCACAACAATCAGTTGTGCCAGCTGAAACAGCACAGTTATCCAGCCAGACTCGGTTGTACCTTCTAGCAAGGGGGAAAAGATGAGCTTTGAATTCAGTCTAAATTGTATTAAATGGGACTGACAGTGACATAAAATCTGCAAATCTATTTTTTCCTGTTGGATCCTGATCCTGTGAACGTGCACAGGAAGGAAGTTGTATCCTGCCCTCCATCATATTCCATCTAATTCTGGATTCAAAGCTTTTGCTCCAGATACTGCCTGGTATAACAGGATCAGCTTGACCCCCAGTCTTTACAAGCTTGACCTTCAGCACTGAGCTTCCTGAACACCCATCCTGCCTTCTCTTGAGGGAAGAGAGATGAAAGTGGAGAATGGCACCAGGGGGCATTTAGGAGGTAGAGGAAGATAACATTAGCAAAGATAAAAGACATCTTGCTCAACCAGCATCTGGGAACTAATTAGGTGTTGAAGGAGCCATTGAGAGAAATGGAAATTCTGTTTGTCTGGCCAATTTTAACGCAGCCAAACAGCCTTTTACTGCACATCCTGCATGGATAATTTATGATGGCTAAGAAAAGATGTGCCCCGTTCTGACTTCCAGCGATCTAAAGCTAAAATCTATTCCGTGGTTGGAGACAGCAGAGTCTCCTCCACTAATCACTCATCCATTACCCTCCTGTTCCTGAAATAAAAATGGCCAGGGCCAAACTGAGATGGGGCCACTGAAAATGACCCACTTATGGAGCAGGGGAAGTCGAGTGCAGAACACACTCCCTGCTGCTGAAGACCACAAGTGGTATCTCCACGTGGTGAAGCCCTGCACGACTCTGAGAGGCTGACTCAGGTCCAAAAATGATGTAACATCAGGCAATTCCAGGCTGCCTGTGGGCACAATAAAACACTCCATGAATAAATACTGTGCTGACAAGACTTTACCACCTCCATTAGCTCAGTTATCTCTGTTCCACACGAGCAGCAAAGTGCAGACTTCCCTGTGCCATGCAAGGCACTCCCTTGGGTATGAACCCTTGGCAATAAATGGAAGGCACTCCAATTATTTCTTTCATTCAGGGGAGCTGCAGTGTTGAAGTAAAAATGCTCATTGCATATACTGAAAGCAGAGGGCTCTGCTGTTCATTGCCATCCTGTTGTTTTTCTCAGCACTGGGTTTCTATCAGGTATTTATTCCATGATATATAAACATGACAGTTTCTCAGGAAAATGTATGATTTATTTTTAAGAGAAACAACTCCAGAAAAATTCAGGGATTACTTCTGTTGTGATTGGAGGGAAAAACTTCCAGACAGAGCCCAAGTACAAATATTTACTTGCAAAATCATAAAAATTGGTATATTGGAGTAGCCTGAAATATTCTTGTAATGGAAAATGTTGGGCAACCTGTCATCTCTGCCACTTATTTTGACTCTAATAACAAGCTCTGCTTTTCTATTCAGCCTCCCATGGCCATTAGTCTGTGATGATAAAACATTTTATCCCCCCAAAAAACCCTGATAAATTATTTGTATTGTGCTGCCCATGCTCTGGAGAGGTGAACAACACACCTTGAACACCCACCACTGAACTCACCAACTAAACTTTATTATTGAACTTCATTATTTTCAGTCTCTGTTGCTGGTTTCTTATATAACAAAATACCTCAGAGGGATCTGACATGGAGCGACATGGACTGACTTCCAACTGTGCCCAGAAGTGACTCCAGGTTTCAATGTATGGGCTCATCAGACATCACTGGTGCTCAAATGCAGCTTGAGGAGAAGGGATGACAAAGGATGCTGCGTGTTCCTGGATCAGCACTGTGTTTCTCTGCTTTTCTGGATAGTCTGTCCTTTTTTTTTTCCCTCATGGAGATAAGCACAGAATGGGAAAGAGCAGCAAAGAGCCTTGGCTACCTTCTCTAAACATCAGCAAAGGATCATCATCTCAAGGATGAGCACAGCTAAAGCTCTGTGAAACTTCCAACTGAAATTCCCACTCTGGTTTGAAATGGAAACCAAGCTTTACTGCCCCCAAATGTGTGTTGTCAAACAGCTGCTGCATTTCCAGCCTGGGTCCTTCTGACCTTTCTGTCCAGCTGATTTCAGTGGAATATTTGCTGGATTTTTCATCCATATAACAGATCACAGGCAAGTCGAGTACTTTTGAAGTAATTTGGATCCTTCAGGATGACAAATTGTTTCTGTTATCGAACATATGCATAATCACTACTAAAATTATATTTGAAATGGCTACCAGGCAATACAATTTTAGCCCATTCCAAGGACTGTAAAGTCAAGAGAAAATGAGCACAGCATGTTTTAATCAGAAGATAAGTAGTTTTCCAGCTCCTATAAATAGAAAAGGCTGGAAGAACGCACCCGACAAGCAGAAGAAAGTGTGAGGAGGGTAAAATCCCAACGTGTTTTGGCTTTGGACTTCAGAAGGTAGTGAGTCTGAGATAGTGTGAAATACAAAGAAGCCTTTGTTGTTTACATCTGAAGTTTAAAAGTGGCACAGTGTGAATAAACAAAGGATGTTCCATGGAACACTGCAGCAGGGATGCACTCGCTCCGCTTGAGCTCCGCGTAAACAGAGGCGTCGCCTCCGCCTTTTCAAAAACTTTAAAGCCTGCCTCCCAGAAAAAATCTCATTCCCCCACATCTTTAAGGCTTTTGGATAGGCTTTTAAGTGGTGGAAAACACACAAGCTTAATAAGAGCAAGATCTGGATCATTTAGCGTTTGCTTTCGGGTTGGTTAAGCTTCTTACCGACGATAACGGCGCACGTGCTTCGGGAAACCTGAATTAGCTGTTTCTTATCTTTGCGGGGAAAATAAGTTTTGCTCCCAAGTGTTGGGATACTATCAAGCAATTTATTTTTTGGCAGACAATAAAACAGGCTGCCCTGATAATTCCATGAGTTAACTGATTGTTTTACAGGAGGGTGCACTGTGATAATTGATAAGGACAGAAGCTAAAGATCCACAGATTCATTAGATATTCAGGCTGATACTTTATGTTGAGCAGTTATGCAGCATCCAGTGTGATTCACTGAATCATGGAATGATGGAATGACCTGGGTTGGAAGGGACCTGAAATCCCATCTCATTTCCACCAGGACACCTTCCACTATCCCAGGTTGCTCCAACCTGGCCTTGGACACTTCCAGGGATGGGGCAGCCACAAATTCTCTGGGAAATCTGTGCCAGGGCCTCCCCACCCTCACAGCCAAGAATTTCTTGCTAATATCCAGTCTAATCTAATATTTCAGTGTGAAGCCATTCCCCCTTGTCCTGTCATTCCAGACCTTTGTCAATAGTCTCTCCCCATCTTTTTTGTGGGCTCCCTTCAGGCCACAATTAGTTCACCCCAAAGCTTCTCTTCTCCAGGCTGAACAATCCCAATTTTCTCAGCCTTTCTCCGTCCCCCTGATCACCTTGGTGGCTTCAACTTAGTTATGGTATCTATACATAACTTTCAAAGCAAAGATCCTTCTTTATTTGATAAATCTCCAATAAAACTTGATTTTAATTCAAAATATTCTCACCTATTCCCAAGGTGTAGAGAGAGGGTAACTTCTGATGAAGTTGAAAGTAAAACTGTTATAGTTTCAATTTGCTGTGTGTGAGTTAATCAATGAAAGCTCTGGAATAAACAGGTTCAATCCTAAGAATTTCCACAGAGATCAGCTTGGTTTTGTTTGTTTGATGCTGAAGTCAAATCATCTGAGCACAGAAAGAGGCCACTAAATCCAGGGTCACTCACTGCATCACCTTGCTAGGACCACATCCTAATAAAAATTCCTCTGGAATCAGCTCCACAAAGTTTTGTCTATGAAGATAAAACTGCTGGTGAGTTCCTAGCATGGTTGAGCATGTTAACACAGGTAATCCAATTTCTCTCCTCCCTATCCATCTGCAGACTCTTCCACTAAACCAGGTGGCTCCAAGCCCTGTCCAACCTGGTTTGCAACAGTTCCAGGGATGGGGCAGCCACAGCTGGAAGTGCTTCACCACCCTCTGAGTAAAGAATTCCTTCTCAATATCCCATGTAACTGGCATCCCATCCCTCTGGCAATGAGACGCCATTCCCTGTGTCCTGTCCCTCCAGCCCTTGTCCCAAGTCCCTCTCCAGCTCTCCCTGAGCCTCTTCAGGCACTGGAAGGGGCTCTAATGTGTCCTTGGAACCTTCTCTTCTCTAACCTGAACACCCCCAGCTCTCCCAGCCTGTCACTGATTTAACACAACCACCTTTCTTCCACAATTTTGAAAACTGGTTATGTGCAGAAAAAACTATTTTAGCAGAGGAGGAGGAAAAAAATACACTTGGATGGAGCATCGAAACATCATTTGGCAGCTACCAGAAATCCTGAAAGTACAGCAACAAGGGTGAAAATAAACATCCTTTGTAAGGAAACAGGGAAAATCCTATGTCTCCATCTCCTTGAATGAGCATCCTCTGTGTAGCTGCTACTTCTTTACACACAGAGGAACTGGGTGCACAGGGGACCTAGAACCACAGAATCATAGAATCAAAGAATGGTTGAAGTTGGAAGGGACCTTAATGATCTTCCATTTCCAGCCCTTAAACTGCCTTTTAGCACCACATACCTTTGACCAGCAACAGATTTCTTTCCCAAGCTTTTTTTCACCAGCTATAGTGACTTTTTTATTAGAGGTGCACACCAGACCTAGAGAAAAATATCAGTGAAGGAAACCTCCAGGGCTTTTTTAGCTTATCCACCTGCTCCAAGCTCTGCCTACTCCTTCCTGGAAGAGTTTGGATACAAACAACTCTCAGGGATGTGATCAGCAACCCTCACCACAAACATACCCCACAGGAGGAGGGATTTGAATGAGATTGACTTTCAACAAGTTAATTTGTCAGCAAGCTTAGAAAACACAAGCCCATTTTAGACTTCAGGGTCAAATTCCGCTCGCTGTCCAAGCCTCCCACCACCAATGAAACGGTTTTTATGTGTCTGGGAAGGAGATTTGAATTTGGCCATCAGTAAAACAAAACACCGAGCTGATGGAGGCTGGAGAGGAAGCAAAGAAAATGCAGGGAATGCACTTTACATTTCAGAGAGAACCTGGCATTTTGCAGCACATCATCTTCCTGCCAGCTCCAGAGCAGCAGTGACTTGGCAGAGGTTCCATAGCCAGATGTCACCCTCATCTGGCTCTCTTGGCTCAGGCTGCTCCTTTGAAATGAACAGCGAAACAGGGGCGAGGATGGCTCTGCCTGGTGCTGTTTGCACAAGGAACACAAGCAGGAAAGGTCCCCCAAATCTGCCACTGCTTTGCACCATTCTGTCAAAATTCACAGCCCTCACCAGGCAAAATCTGGGAGGTGGAAGCAGAGTGAAGCACAAAAGGGGAGAGAAGGGTTTGTTTGACAGCTTTCTGTGCTTGGGTGATGGATGCAGCACAAATCACCTCCCTGAGTTCTTCCCCAGGGCCCTCAGAGTCCTGGGTGCCTTTCCCAGTGATGACACACTGTTGTATTTCTTTGTTCAAAGGTCATTGCTGTGTCTCTGCTCCACTGCAAATTTTCAGCTGGTTGTTTTATTTAGGCAGAGAGATCCTTGAAATGAGATGATCTTTAAGATCCCTTCCCACCCATTCTGTGGTTTGTTTCCTGCACTTTTATTATATTACCATAAACAAAGGCAAGGAGAAAAACATCAGGGTGTTTCCCCACCTAAAACCTGCCTGATTTCTAGTTAATTGCTATTTAAGCTATTAAAATGATAAATAGGAAAGCACACAGCCTGACACCACACATTCCTCCTAAAACAGATACAGCAGAAGAGCTGAACTGACACAATATCTGTGGGGTTTTGATGTGGCAGCAAAGCCCCAAATGCCTTTAGACCCAGGAAACAACCCCCCCACCACGTGACTGACCCTCTATGAGGAGGAGAATTACTTTTCCAACCCAAAGCCTGAGAGCACGTGTGTGTTTGTATACACATCACTATGTGTGATCAGAGGCTGCTCCGTGGCAGAACCTGCCAACAAACCCATTTTTTTGTCACCATCTGCTCGGAGGAGAGCAAGCACCTGTTAGGAGCAGCTGCTTGAATGCAGAATGGAGGTGAGAGAGAAAAATCAGTTTCATTTTGGAGTTGGCCTGCTGCAGGTAGCACATGGCTCTCACCACCAAGGATGCCAAGCGGTCCTTTTTTTTAAGTTTGCCCTAATTAAGAGCGTTAGGAAACCTCAAAATTGTTCATTTAGGTTATTACAGAGAGTAGAGGGAAATTAGGGGGCTCCCCCCTGCTCCCCAAAACACCTCCCCAGTCTCCATCAGAGTCTCTTTCCTCTCCCCTGTCTTTCCCTTGAAGCCAAAGGAGCATTTGGAGATGCCGTGCATGGCTCGGTGCCTCTCTTGGCAGGGCAGGTGCACCAGGACATGTTGCTCTGAGGAATCACAGCCTTAGCAACACCCCCTGACTCCTTTCCTTTGGAGAACAACTGCTTCCCTTTTGCTGCCTCTTCGCATCCATCTCCCTGTGGGTCCTTTGAGGGATTTACAGGAGGAAACGAGGGGCTCGGTCCAAGCCCTCGCTGTGATCAGTTCCATGGGCACCAGCAGATGCCAGCCCTGCCAGGCTGCCTTTTCTCCAGGGGAAGCAATGGGGGTGCCACCATCCAGGCAACTTCAAGTGGGCAGGAAAAACACATGAAAGGATTTCCCATCCTCATCCAAAGCAGTGCGTCCAAGATCACAAGTCAGCGTGGCCTCTCCCACCACGCCTGACACCACGGATGGTCTCAAATCTGCTGCCCTTAATCCACACTTGCAGCATCTGTGCTCCCATTGAAGGAATGAGGTCATTCAGTTTATTCTTTCTCAACCTGCTCCTCATTTTCCTCAGCCAGCAAAGCTTTGTGTCCCATGGCTGAGCTTATTTTACACCTGATGAAAACACCCTGCCCATTCCAGGGTGTTTCAAAAATACTTTCAGGGTTTTTGCTCCTAAAAATCAATCATCCTGCAGGGGATTTTCCTGTTCCTCTTTACCACACAGCCCTACATTTAAGGAGCTCCTGTCTCCATGGAGCAAGAGGGGGTCAATGGATGGGTTTCCCTCAAACAGGGAATATTTGCAATAGGCACAAACACAAACATCTTCCCGTTTTTCTCTTTCTCCTGCTTCCTCATTCCTTGATCCTCCATTTCTTGTGTCCCCAACCCTTTCTGTCCACCTTCTGATTTGCCCTGTGTCACCATTCTATTATAAGAGGACAATAAATATTTGGCTTCTCTGACCTTTTTATAAATAGCATCTCCGACTCATTTGACCCCAGACACTGACATTTTCTTAAAGGGCAGCAAAGAATTGGCTGCAGTGTCACAGCCCATGAAAATACAGAGGCTCATGCACACAGACAATGCCTTGAGAAACAAGGGATATTCCCAAAGTGGTTTGGAGGCTCCAACCTCTGTGATATGCATTACAGCTCAGCTGCATCAAATGCTGATGATAAAAAAAAATAAAAATCCAGCCTTGATTTGTGGATGGCAAAACACTCATCCAGATCCAGCCTGGGCCATGGAAACAAGAGGCTGACAGAGAAATCACATTTCTCCCGCTTGTAATGGAGTAAATTTGATCTTGATGCAGTGAAACACAGACAATCACACAAAGCCATCCCACAGAGTCACTTCTCCCTGCAAAGCTGCACTTTAAATCGTGTGGTTTAGCACAAATACCGTCGGTCAAGCAGGAATTTTTTTTTTCCTTAATGCAGATTTCTATCTGTAAGTACATCTGGGAGCATATAGATCCCTGTCTCCTGGGACAGGCCTAATGGGCTCTGCATTCACTCTGCCTCATTTCTTTGGAAAGCCTTGGCTCTACAGTGGGAGGCTTGAATAGGGGCTTTCACTGATGGATGTTTTTACATTCTGAATTTCAATGTGCAAACAGAGATGGTGGGTTATTATTGCTGAGAGAAACAACAGAAAACACAAGAGCCATAGACTGGGGGGGGGTGTCAGTGACACAGGAGCATCCAAGGACAGGATGAGTTAATTAATGTCACCCTCTGCCCTCAAAATTAGTCATATATTACCCTCAAGTGCTGCTGCTCCCCAGTAGCCAAAGGGCAGTGGGGCAGGAGCACATGGAGAGGGCAAATCTCCCTCCTTTCAGCCAACAAATCCCTTTTGGTGACAAGGAATCTCCTCCTGGCTTATATCCTGTGATTCCCCATGGATTTGGGCTCAAAGTGGGGAGACAGGGATGTTGAACAGCTCAGTGATGACTTAACATGTGAAAAAGAAGGGGAAGAAGCTGGTTTTGAGCTCAGTGTTGTGGATCACGAGAGCAGAAATCCAAGGTGTCCATGCTCAGGCACGAGGGTATCCCACCAGCAAAGCTTTGCCCCAAGTCCAGCTAAAGAAATACAGGATAAATCCATCCCTGAGAGCAGCCCAGGTGTCACTGAAGCTCTCCTACAAAGCAAACTCCCCAAACAATAAAATATTAATAAAATATTAATACTGGGGGGATTTTTACCACTCGCACTCAGACGAAGAACCCTCACATCAGGAAGAGCTCAGCGTTCGAAACAGTGAAAAGCCCAAACTCTCCTGCCTTGTCAAAAAATATTCCAGCAACTGAAAGGGAAAAAATGAAGGTGGGGGGGAAAAAAAAAAAGAAAAAGGCTTGTTCATGCTGTTACAGTTTAGGAACTGCTGGCATCCCTGTCTCTGAGAGGAAGGGAGAGGAGAGCTGACTGCTCAGCAGCTGAGAACGTGTGTTCTGGAAGCAGCTCCCGGAGCAGATGGTGCAATGATTACTGCCAGTAAATGTTAGAGCCCTCTTTTCCTTTTTTTCCCCTCCCTCCCCTTTTTTTTTTTTTTTACTTTGATTTTTGAACAACAGGGGGAAAATAATTACAAAGAACACATGAAAGCAGCTTGATTTCCTCTCTTTTCCTTCTCTCAAAGTGTGTGTATGTGTGTGTGTGTGTGTCTCTCTCCTTTCTAACACCTGACGCTGCAGAAGTGGATGTTCCCTGGGCTTGCTGGGATGTAAAAATCCACCAACCAGCACTTTGTTCTGGTGAGTTTAACAAGGCTGTTGTACTTCAAGCTGTGTGTTCACCGGGAAATAAAGAGCTGCTGGATCATGTGCTGTGTGTAGGATGTTAAAAACCAGATCCAGGCAAAAGGAGAAGGGCTGCAGCTCTATTTATTGTGAGGTGTCCCTGCCCATGGCAGGGCCTTGGAATTAGATGATCTTTAATGTCCCTTCCAACCCCAAAAATATGTGGGATATGATTCTATGATTGCAGCCTTTAAATAGTCACCCTGCTGGCTTTGGGGTGTGACAAATAGTACTTGGGCCAAGTAGTGGGAATTAATTTGGGTTACAACTCCCTCTTTCATCACCAGGTTGGTCTGTCTCCCCTCTGGACCCTCCTCTGCCAGTCCCTTTCCCAGTTCCACAACTGCAGATCCAGGTACATCCCATCAGTCTCCTGGCCCCACCTCCCCCTCTGATGTGTCTGAGCAGCCCTAAAACATTTCTACCCCCATCAACTCTTTTTTCCCCTCTCTCTGTCCCAACCTTCTCTCACTCCCTCCTTAAAATCTGATTCCTTTCATTTTTGCCTTCCAGCTTGTGCCTCCTCATCTCACTGGGTGTAATTGCTTTAAAAGCCCAGGAGAGCCCAGCTCCCAAATTTTTAAAGAGCAAACATCAGCCAGGATGGGAGGGAGGATCCCAGTCTCCTGAGTACCACTGGAAAACCCAGGCCAGGTGAAGTCAGAGCAGCAAAACACAGACCCTGAAACTTCTCTTGAAATGCTGTGACATCTCTCCCAAATATTTGGGGTTTTTTCTCCTTTTTAATGTCTGTAAATTAAGAAATTTCCACAGGGAGATGAGAAAAAAAAAACACAAAACCAACCAAAAAACAGGATATGAGCAAAAAGATGCCTCCTTCCTGAAATTCAGATCCCTGCTCTGCACTGGGGAGGGACCAGGGCTCCTCCTAGACAGGCTGGGAGAAGTATTTTAGTATTGAAAACATGTTTTTCTCCAGCTTTCCTCTCCCAACAATTTTGGCTGGAACTTTAAAAATAGCAGTTTGAGGAGGCAGAAAACTGGCACCGGAAATTTCACCCCCCCAAATTAATGTTTGCTGAAGTATCAATCAAATGAAGGAAAGACTTCAGAGAGGAACTGTCAGACAACCCTAAAATGGGGGAGCATCCAGCTCCACCAGCAAGACTGAGGTGCCAGAATTTCTCATGGTGACTCCAGGTCAAAGCAAATCAAATTTGGAATTAGAAGATTGAGATTTCTTTGTGATCGTGGTCAACATCTGCTAAATTATCGAATTACTATTGTTATGATTATTATTATTTTCATCCACAAAACTCTTCTTTGAAGGTCAGGCATAATTTTTCAAGGTGAAACCCGACAGTAGTTCAAGAATAAGATTTTTAATTTCTGTTACAATGATTTTGAGCCTTTGCAGGGGTATTTTCAATCACAATCACAGCTCTCATCCCTTGACGGTTTCCAGGAAAGAAAAGAGAGGATTAATTGAAATGTTGCATCTTCATTCAAAGACTCCACCACTTACCAAACAAAACTGAAATGGAGGGTGCCAAGAAAGTCAGCAGTGGACCAGCACATGAATACTCCTCTCTTTGAGATGCAGCACTTGTATCAAGGACACAAACCATCAATAACGACAACAGCAGCATTTGTCTTTGCAATTTGTGGGTATTCAGAGCCCACTACTCAAATCCTTCTTAAATAGTAACAACTTCAATGGAGTTGGACAGAGCCTGGTGCTTGTAGTCCTATCCCAGATTCTGAGTTCAAAGGCTGGAGATTTTAGCTGTGCACTAATGGAGAGTACTGCAATGAATTGTGATGACAAGAAATGTTCCTTTGCACAAAAATACCCCCTTTCCACAGAGCCTGAACACGGTTTTCACTTTCTTCTGCACTGTCTCAGTGTGATTTTAGGGAAAACAGTTGTGGGGTAGCACTTCATGCTGAGTTCCTGCTGAACAGGTCAGGTTTGGGGGTGTTTGCTTTTAATTTGTTACTTCAGCTGCCTGAGGACATGAGATTTAAGATTGACAGTGCCAAAACAGATGATGTGGGAACCCTTTGAATGCACATCTGACACACCTGAGCATTCCTGGGCTGATCAATAAAATAAAAATCAATAACAACCAAGGCAGTGTGTGCAAGGGATTTAATTTGATTATGACACATTTCAAGGTGATTTCTAAATCCATCAGGAGCTGAAGCAGCTCAGGATATTTTTATTATTCTCTCACAGGTTGGATGTGGCTTTGAGCAAACTGGTCTAGTGGAACCATGGAGGGGGTTGGTCTTTAAGGTCCCTTCCAACCCCAACCATCCTGTGATTCTATTTTAAAGCACATTTGCTTTTAATGCCCTTTTCCTGCCCATTAAAGGTGTTTACCCCCAGCTACTGAAGGTTTTAATTCTCTTCTCTGAGCCTGGTTTGGTGAAAGCCAAACACCCCACAGCTCCTTCTTTATAAGGTTCATAAAGTGAACTCATGTTCATCAAGGGCAAGGCCAAACTGTGCTCCAAGACCTCTGTACAACCCCAGAGGTGTGATATTGTCTTCATGATTCCCTCAGGTGCCTTCAGGAGCCATGGAAAGTTCATGTCCCTGCTATGACTGTCCTTACATCCACAAACTGCCTAAAGCAGATTCCATGGGATTACAAAGTGAGGCAAATAAACCTTAATAANGGGACCAGGGCTCCTCCTAGACAGGCTGGGAGAAATATTTTAGTGTTGAAAACATGTTTTTCTCCAGCTTTCCTCTCCCAACAATTTTGGCTGGAACTTTAAAAATAGCAGTTTGAGGAGGCAGAAAACTGGCACCGGAAATTTCACCCCCCCAAATTAATGTTTGCTGAAGTATCAATCAAATGAAGGAAAGACTTCAGAGAGGAACTGTCAGACAACCCTAAAATGGGGGAGCATCCAGCTCCACCAGCAAGACTGAGGTGCCAGAATTTCTCATGGTGACTCCAGGTCAAAGCAAATCAAATTTGGAATTAGAAGATTGAGATTTCTTTGTGATCGTGGTCAACATCTGCTAAATTATCGAATTACTATTGTTATGATTATTATTATTTTCATCCACAAAACTCTTCTTTGAAGGTCAGGCATAATTTTTCAAGGTGAAACCCGACAGTAGTTCAAGAATAAGATTTTTAATTTCTGTTACAATGATTTTGAGCCTTTGCAGGGGTATTTTCAATCACAATCACAGCTCTCATCCCTTGACGGTTTCCAGGAAAGAAAAGAGAGGATTAATTGAAATGTTGCATCTTCATTCAAAGACTCCACCACTTACCAAACAAAACTGAAATGGAGGGTGCCAAGAAAGTCAGCAGTGGACCAGCACATGAATACTCCTCTCTTTGAGATGCAGCACTTGTATCAAGGACACAAACCATCAATAACGACAACAGCAGCATTTGTCTTTGCAATTTGTGGGTATTCAGAGCCCACTACTCAAATCCTTCTTAAATAGTAACAACTTCAATGGAGTTGGACAGAGCCTGGTGCTTGTAGTCCTATCCCAGATTCTGAGTTCAAAGGCTGGGGATTTTAGCTGTGCACTAATGGAGAGTATTGCAATGAATTGTGATGACAAGAAATGTTCCTTTGCACAAAAATACCCCCTTTCCACAGAGCCTGAACACGGTTTTCACTTTCTTCTGCACTGTCTCAGTGTGATTTTAGGGAAAACAGTTGTGGGGTAGCACTTCATGCTGAGTTCCTGCTGAACAGGTCAGGTTTGGGGGTGTTTGCTTTTAATTTGTTACTTCAGCTGCCTGAGGACATGAGATTTAAGATTGACAGTGCCAAAACAGATGATCTGGGAACCCTTTGAATGCACATCTGACACACCTGAGCATTCCTGGGCTGATCAATAAAATAAAAATCAATAACAACCAAGGCAGTGTGTGCAAGGGATTTAATTTGATTATGACACATTTCAAGGTGATTTCTAAATCCATCAGGAGCTGAAGCAGCTCAGGATATTTTTATTATTCTCTCACAGGTTGGATGTGGCTTTGAGCAAACTGGTCTAGTGGAACCATGGAGGGGGTTGGTCTTTAAGGTCCCTTCCAACCCCAACCATCCTGTGATTCTATTTTAAAGCACATTTGCTTTTAATGCCCTTTTCCTGCCCATTAAAGGTGTTTACCCCCAGCTACTGAAGGTTTTAATTCTCTTCTCTGAGCCTGGTTTGGTGAAAGCCAAACACCCTACAGCTTCTTCTTTATAAGGTTCATAAAGTGAACTCATGTTCATCAAGGGCAAGGCCAAACTGTGCTCCAAGACCTCTGTACTACCCCAGAGGTGTGATATTGTCTTCATGATTCCCTCAGGTGCCTTCAGGAGCCATGGAAAGTTCATGTCCCTGCTATGACTGTCCTCACATCCACAAACTGCCTAAAGCAGATCCCATGGGATTACAAAGTGAGGCAAATAAACCTTAATAAAAATACAACCAAGACAGTTGCTGCCAAATCCTTTGTGGTAAAAATTGATCTGTGGGCCCACAAAGTCAACACAAGATTTATGAGGCTGCAGACGAGAGGTTGGGGCAGGTCCCTTCCCTGCCTCTCCCTCTATTTGCCTGCTTGTAAAACAGATGTTAAAACATCTGTCCTTCCAGAGGAGATGTTGCACAGCTCAGTTGTGTGAGATGAGGGCACTGCTCGACCTCACAAGTGCCTTGGCATTGCCTGACCTGGTGAGGAGTCTCAGGAGATGTGACCAAGAAGACCAGAAACCTTTTTGCTGGAAAAAGGGATGGGGCCCTGGCACAGGTTATCCAGAGAAACTGGAAGTGTCCAGCTTGGACAAGGCTTGGAGCCACCTGGAATAGTGGAAGGTGTCCCTGTCCATGGCAGGGGCTGGGAATGAGATGAGTTTTCAGGTCCTTTCCAACCCAAAGCATTCTGTGTTCCTGTGATTCTCATGCCAGAGTTCCACTCCCCTCTAGTAAGGATTCATCCCATCCCTCACCAGAATGGTTAATCCTGCTTCTGCAATGATGACTCCTCAGCTCCTGGGAACTTTAACAAGTCTTTTTTTTAACTTTCAGCAGAGCTTTGCTCCTCATCTTTGTCCAGTTAGTGCCTCTGAAGTGGTTTGAGAACCGGGGGGCAAAAAATACACTGTGAAGCTTAGCCTTAATCCCACATTGGCCTGTTGTTATCTGGCCTCTTAATGAGGATAATTTATAGAATTCCACTAAGAGAAATGCATTCCAACCATCCCTGACTCCCACCACCACCAAAAAAAAAAAAAAAATAAAGAGGAATCAATTGAGGGAAAATGGTCCATGACAGGAAAGAAGGAGCAATTGATTAAATATTTAAATGTTACTGTAAGTGAAGAAGACGCCGAGGCCAGGTCAGTAATGAGCTTCCCTGGAAGCCACTGGGAACTCACATTAATGCTCCACTTGACTCCTGCAGGTCTCTCCCATGTGCCAGCAAAACTCTCACAGGTTGCCAAGAAGGCACATAGTGCAAAGTGGTGAGTTGGGCTCTGTGTCTGTGTGTCTGTGTGTGCAGGAGGACAAGAGACATTGAACTGCTCCTGCACTTTCAGTGCAGTAAAACAGGAGAAAAGGAATTTCATTTGGATGCAGGACTGGCTTTTAGCACTGAGATAATCAAGTTCTGATTCTCCTAAAGAAATGTCACCAAACACGGAATAAATGGATTATCTAGGTTGAGAGTCTTTGGTGTTCAAAGAGAATCACAGAATCACAGAACGGTTAAAATGGGAAAGAACCTTAAGGATCATCTAGTTCCAACTCTCCCACTATGGAAATTAACCTTGTCCTGTTCCTCCATTCCTTGTCCAAAGTCCCTCTCCAGTTCTCCTGGAGCCCCTTTAAACTCTGGAAGATGCCCCAAGCTCTTCCTGTAGCCTTGTCTTCTCCTGGCTGGACAACCCCAGCTCCGTCCCACCACAGAAAGAGCTACATTTCCATCTTTCCTGAAGAAGATTTTCCCAATCTTTTCTCCTGTCTCCTGTTGCCTTAGCTCACTTACAAGAGTGTCACAAGGGGCAGTGTCAGGAGCTTTCTTGCACAAAAAAATATGACCCCAACTACTTCTCTTCCACCCACAAGCCTTTTTATCCACATACAGGAGGAAATTAGATTTGTTGGATGTCATCTCCTCTTGAAAAGTCCGTGTTCACTGTACTTAGGTCCTTCTTATCTTCTGGGTGCTTGTAAAGGTTTTGATTATTTCTGCCAGTGTATTTCCAGGAATTTGAGTGGACCTGACACTGTCAGGTCCTCCTCTCCCATTAAGACAGGCACCTAATCTTCCTTTTTCCAGTCATCCATGCCCTCACCCACCTTTTGCAAGTTCCAGTCACTCTGAAGTGGCAACAGCTCCAAGATCAGGAGGGAGAGGATTGGAAAACCAGAGAAAAACAACCAACTGGAAGAGTGGAGCACCCAGAAACAGATGAAAATGGAAGATTTTGAATTCAGTTGAAAAGTGAAATCTTTAACTATTAAAAATTAAAAAGAAAACTAAGAAGGACCCCACAAGAGTTGTCCAGCCCCAGCACAGCTGCCCAGGGCAGGGGTGGAGTCCCCATCCCTGGGGGGATTTAAAAGCCATGTGGATTTGGCACCTGGGGACAGGGGTCAGTGGTGGCCTTGGCAGTGCTGGGGGGAATGGTTGGACTCGATTTTTAAGGGCTTCTCCAACCTTAATGATGGGCACAGGCAGAAAAACTCAATCACCAGAACTGCTAAGCTTTTACAGCAGCCCATGGAATGTTTTTAACCCTCTTTCTCATGTTTTCCCAGCACAGTTTCAAAGATTGTGGGCCAGAGATGACTCCCAAAGGCAGTTTCCAACTGATCAACCTCTCTCCAGTAGTGAAGTAATATTATATTTTGTGATTATTAATATGTACAGTAGTTAACAGCCAGGATAAAGTCAAACTCTGCCCTTCAAGCTTCCCCCACAGACATGATGCACCTTTTAAAGCCCAATCCAGGGACAGAATCATTCAAGAAATCCCTTGGAGAGAGAGAGATGGAGGTTAATAATTTCCCCCCATGACCACAGCAGCCTGTTAGTGTGACTTCCTTACGCATTTCCTACATTATTCCCATGACAAGACTTTTACACAGCATCATTTCTGAGGCTATTTTGGGTTAATTGGCACTGTTGTGTTTTCCTTTTTTTTCCACCTCTACATTATCAAGCAGCTGAAAACATTATTCCCCCAATCTCTCTGCTGATGGCACGAGCCTGGGTAAGCAATTTTCAGTCACATTTCATTTAGATGACACTTTTGGCTCTGGTATTTTTACCTCCATCTTCTGCCATCCCAGGATATTTGCAGCTAAGCCCTTCACAATCATGTGGTTCCCACCTCCATGACAAATCTGTCTTATGAGCTGATCTCTGCTGTGCTACTGAACCAGAACCTGCACCAGCCAACCTCAGGGTGGCAGGATGATGGCAGGATTTTGGGATCAAACTGGGTGTCAGAATAAGCTTTTTGGGCAAGCCAGAGGGATTTCACATCCACAGCCTTCTGCCACTGACCCTTCCCCTGCTCCTTGGCAGCAGAACATGATGATTCCATGATCTCAGACTTCTTTTCCAACCTCAATTATTCCTTGGTTCTGCTTCACTCTGGGACAATTTTCCTTATCTTGGTGCCTATTCTTTGCTCCATTCCCATATTTGTGCTGTGTCAGGGGATCTTCAACCTTTCTCTTGCCCTGGCAACCAACATCCAGCACCCACCAGGCACTTGGTCAAAGTGGCAACACAGATGAAAAGCTCACTCAAGCTCCAGTGTAAGCAAATCCCTAATTCTCAATGGTTCCAACCTTCCAAATTGTCCATTATCAGCTTTGCTGTAGTGGTTGGTAAAAGGAATTAGTCCAACAATCCGTGGCTGAGTTTTCTTCTCAAAACTGGCACCATCTGGCAAAGCAGAATTGCCATTCCATGTTATCCTGGTTTTTTAAAGCATTTCTGTCCTCCATCCAAGGCCAATGAGCCACCAGCACATGTGGAGAGGGTTTGTGGGACAATCTGAACCACAGATGTGGCTAAACTGGCCATGAAGAAATCAGGGAAATGAAATAAAAAATGTTAAACCCAAAATCTTCTACTTGTGGATAAATGAAATTATTACCTCCAATGGGAATAACTGAATAAACCTGGAATGTGAAATGAGACTCGATTCATTTATGGGAAGGATTCAATGAGATGTTTACCCAGAATAAAAAGGAACCAGATTAGACCAAAGGAATTCTTTCCAGACCCGAGTTTCTGCTCTTTTTAAACAAAGAGCATGGAAAACTCAGTTTCTACTCTCATTTTTCAAAGAAAAATCAGTTTCCCTGTAGTTCTCACATGCATACAGGGCTTATTTTTTCCCCATCTGCAACAGTTCAGACAGATTTAAAGTGTTTAATGCTGCTAAACTATGTTACCTATGGCATTTTTCTGCTTTCCAGTAGATGAAAAGGCTTCTGCTCAAAAAGAAAACTGCAATATGTGCTGCATGAAATGCCAGCTGGGGGTGGAGGAAGAGAATGTAGCGATGGCAGATACTTGATTTAGCTCTGCATCAATAAAACATCCAGATTTATAAGAGAGGATGGGATGGGACACATCTTAATAGGAGGACATTTGTATCAGCACATTGGGCCACTCACCTGTAATTACTTCAAGGATGATCTGCTTTATTCTTTGTGACACCAGCAAATTTATTGTGGCAGCCTCAGCCTGTCTTATTTAGCCACTGGTAAATCCACACATCAGATATATGGACCATCTTCAACATCCTAATGATTCCTTGATTTGTTATGCATCAAAGTATCAACACTAAAGCTCTGTGGAGGCAGAAGGTGTTTCTGAGTTTCTGTAATAAAAAAGGGTATTTTGCTTGTACAAAGAGTGATATTTGCAGCACTGGACTGTCTGTGTGCTCTTACAGAGAACTAAGGGCTCAATCTTGAATTCAGACTTAGATCTCACCCATTCCAAGCTGCCCCTGAAACTGATGTGCCAAATAATGAATTTAATGTTTTTCAGGCCAGCTTTCATTGGATTCGATCCAGAAATAAGATCTGGCCCAGCAACCACTTGTTGATCCAAGTTCAGTGGTGCTGCACCTGGGTCAGGGCAATCCCAGACACAAGCACAGAGTGGAAGATGAACTCATTGAGAGAAGTGGAGAAGGACTTGAGTGTTCTCCTGGATGAAGAGCTTGGACATGAGCCAAGAGTGTGAGCTCACAGCCCAGAAAGTCAACTGCATCACAAGAGGAGTGGGGAGCAGAGGGAGGGAGGAGATTCTTCTCCTCTGCTCTCCCCTCATGAGACCCCACCTGCAGAGCTGCCTCCAGCTCTGGGGTCCCCAGCACAGGGAAGATGTGCAGCTACTGGAGCAGGTCCAAAGGAGATCCAAGAGCTGGAGCCCCTCTGCTCTGGAGACCAGCTGGGAGAGCTGGGGGTGTCCAGCCTGGAGAAGAGAAGGATCCAGGGAGACCTGAGAGCCCCTTCCAGAGCCTAAAGGGGCTGAAAAAAAGGAGAGAGAAAGACTTTTTATACTGGTAGATAGAGACAGGACAAGGGAGAGTGGTTTTAAACTGGCAGAGGGGAAAAAAAAGGAGGAAGAAAGAGCAGATAGGGACAGGACAAGGGTTAGTGGTTTTAAACTGGCAGAGGGCAGGGTTTAATGGGATATTGGGAAGAAATTCTTTACTCAGAGGGTGGTGAGGCCCTGGCACAGGTTTCCCAGAGAAGCTGGGAATTCCCAGTAATCTGGTCTAGTGAGTGGCATCCCTGCCCATGGCAGGAGGTTGGAACCAGATGATCTTTGTGGTCCCATCCCTCTTGTTCACATACTCCCAAATCTTCTCAGGTGGGTGCTGGTGCCTTGTTACCTTCTGGACAATTGTACCAATGGAAAACTAACCCAGGAAAGAGCAGACTTGGCTTTACACACAAATCCTGGTGAAAAGAGAGGGTGGAAAGGGGCAGCAGAAGAGAAGTCAGGATTTGCCTCTTCCACCAGCAGACGGTTGTACAAGTTCCTCGTCTGTGACACGCGGCTGCACTTGGAGTGTCTGTTCCTCCTCCTCCTCCTGCAGCTCAGACGTGGGGTCTTTGATGTCAGAGGAGTTATTTTGGTGAGGAGGGAAAACAAGTCCTGCTGTCCTACATAGCAGGCTGCTGGCAGAGGCAGTGACAGCACAGAGGGTCCTGACTCATGGCCTTGACTTCATGGATGTTTCTTGCCCAAAGTTTTCATCACATCACAGATTTTTGCCCTTATTATTCTGATATTTGGCAATCAGTGTTTGCAGCTGCTGCAGCTCCCTCTCTGTCAGGAGGATAAATACAGCAGAGGACAATATCCAGGACACTGCCAGTGACCAGAAATTAATTATGGCTTTATAAAAGAAGTTATTACATTGTTCTTATTGTATTTCAATGGACAGATGTTGCTGACAGAGGGTCTTTTACTTTCTTCTCACTTTTGGGTTTTTTTTTTCACATTATAATAGTGTAGCCTCTCACAACCTCTTTACAGACTTGTAGGAGCAAAGTAAACCTAAAGCTTTTCTTTCTCCATGATCACATCCAAGCAGGATTCAGGACATTCTTCTTCCAGTCTGGCCAAGCTTCCCTGTGGCATCCAACTCCTTGTTCCATGTCATGAGCCACCAGGAGGTCTTGTAAATCCTGCTGAGCAGTGGCATCAGGCTCCAGGCCCACGGATTATTGAGGTTCCTGATTTTGGTAACCTGGCCTGAGCAAGAGCTCTCCATCCCAAACTGGTCAACCAGGTGGATCGTCAAAGCCACTGTGCCTGGAAAGTGCTGGGACCAATGGAAGGGTCCCTCACTCCTTAATTCTGCTCCAAGTTTCCAAGAGAGGAATTTTCCCTGCCAGGAAGTGGGTGACACGGTCCCCAGAACTTCCTCTCCAGGGTGTGTGTGGCAGGAGCACACCTTGTGATCAACCTACTGAAGGAGGAGGAGATGATGATGATAAATGGATAAAAGAATGATGTTAAATGCAGCTGAAGAATAAAGATAATAAAGAACCACATCACAATCTTCCAGTGCCTGGACTTTCTCCTTTTCCTCTTAATACCTTTGGAAAAGGAAGGGTTGGCAGCCTGGGCACTCAGGCTCCCTTCCTACCCTGAAGATCTCACCTCCTGCTCCAGTTACCTTGTCTCCAGACCTGCCAACTGCCAGGAGACTCTCCCATGCTTTTTCCACACCTCATCATGTTTAGGCTGAGGGAAAGGCACACCTTTCCTTCTGCCACGTGAACCAGAACCCCAGAAAGGCTGTAACAAAGCCCTCATCCTCCAAAACAAAGTCCACATCTTCCAAAACTGTTCTCAAAATGCCAGTAAAGCAGCTGTGGCCACCAAGGAGTGAGAGTGATGGACACAAGATGAGGATCCAGCGATGGACACCAGGTGAGGATCCAGCCTGGATGAGAGAGAGGGACTGAGTGGATCTTTGGTCAGATCCAACACACCTGGTCCTGCATTTTCATGCAGTTTGTACAATTTTCAGCCTTCCAGAACAGCAGATTGAGTGAAAGAAAATTGGCTTCACGATGGTAGAAAGCCATGTGCAAATCCCTGCCCACAGAACAGACCTGACTCTAATCTGATTCCTGCTTGTTTTGGGTCTCCATCTATAGACACAACTATTCCAGGTTTGCATAGGTAGTGCCAGGAACTGTGAAAATGCCTGAAACGTCCATTAAAACCCATTTGTGCACATTCCAGTCTCCTCTCCACATCTATCCAGACATTTTATTGATCTGATAAGAATATTCATCATCAGGAGGGCTCTTGGGAGACAGATGTAAATATGCAAATTTTAAAACAATAAAAGCAGTAGCCTTCTATCTCCTGAAGTTTCCCCCAAAATCATCTCACTTATATTTTGCCTACAGTCATTTCTGCCTCACGGTCAGCCCTGCTTGGTAACAAAGGGTTGGTACTTTGGCAGTGCTTTCATGAGTGTTTGGAACCTAAAAAAGGTCTGGATGTGGGGAAAAAGCCCTGATACTCTGAAAACACAGGGATGAGATCATGATTTACCTGTTCCAGAGGGAACAGAGCTGCCATCATGGTTCACAGAATCACAGAATATCCTGAGTTGGAAGGGACCCACAAGGATCATAAAGTCCAACTCCTTGTTCTCCACGGGACACCCCAACAATCCCCCCCGGCCCTGAGTGTTGTCCAAACCCTCCTGGAGCTCTGGCAGCCTTGGGAAGTGCCCATTCCCTGAGGAGCCTCTTCAGTGCCCAACCACCCTCTGGGGGAAAAACCTTTTCCTAAAATCCAACCTAAACCTCTCCTGGCACAGTCCAAGTTCTGATGGCAAGCACAGAGTATGGCCATACTGCCATTACACCTCAGCACTTCACCTCTGCCAAGTGCTGCTCATCGATTTTGGATTTCACTATTTAATGTGGCTCTTCCACCTGCAAGGCTGTGCAGACTTGTGACTTTTCCACCAGAGGTGCTGGAGCTGGAAGGCAGCAGCACAGCCAACGAGGCAGATTAAAGAGCACAGCAACAACACTCCACCTGCGATTCCTGCTGGGAATTCAAATTTCTCTTCTCAGAAGAGTTATAAGAGGAAACATTTGCAGTATGTCTCAGTGACACGTCTGGGAATAATCCCCACTGAGCCCCTTCCCCTTCTCTTCTCAAAGAATCACTACCAACCCTTATGTTTGGAAATGTGTCTCTAAGCATCTTTACTTCATTTCAGATCAGTCTCACAATAACAGAGCTCCAACAGCCCCTGCAGCAGAGCTATTAATACCTTCTAGGTCACTTCCCCAGGTTTTCCTCCCCATCCTAACCAGTTGCTCTATGGAACAGCCCTGATGACACCCTGGCACAGGTTGCCCAGAGAAGCTGTGGCTGCCCCATCCCTGGAAGTGTCCAAGGCCAGGTTGGAGCCACCTGGGATAGTGGAAGGTGTCCCTGCCCATGGCAGGGGGGTGGGAAGGAGATGCCTTTCCTTCCAGCCCATTCTGTCATTCCATGGTTTCACATTTAGCCTGTGTCTGTCCAAAGGCAGCACAGACTCTGGTAATGGAGAGAATAATGCAGGGCCCAATTTACTAAGACGATATTATAAATTAGAATTATAAATGTGGGTCACAGCTGATGTCACTCCAATTCACATCATGCAGATCCCATCAAAACAAGGCATCTTCCGTGAAATAATTCAGCATCCTGCAGTAGCAGGGAAGGGGCTATTTGCCTGTAACATGTGCCTCTCCTTTATTTTAATATAACATTAAATATGCACAGTTAAGCACTCAAAAGTCAGGAAATGAGAAATGCAAGGCTCATAGAGCTTTAACTCTGCCTCCTCGAGGATATTAATTATGTTGTCATCTTTTATCAGATCATTGCATATTGTTTCTTAAATAATCTTTTTCCGCAACCTTTCACACATCCATACATTCCAGAACAGCCTGGGATGGCTCTGCTGGAAACCACAGGGATTCATAATGATGAGAGGACATGCTGAAGGATTCACATTTCCATGCTGCCTTTGACTTCCTGGGCCTCACAGAGCTAAAATGTGTGACTTAAAATGTTAAAATACCACTTGGTTTTCGCTGTTGTTCATCCCAAGGAATCATAGAAACATCATGGGATGTCCTGAGCTGGAAGGGACACATCAGGATCATCCAGTTCAGCTCCTGGCCCTGCCCAGGACACCCCAAAAATCCCACCCTATCCCTGGGAGTGTTGTCCAAACCCTCCTGGAGCCCTGGCAGCCTTGGGAAGTGCCCATTCCCTGGGGAGCCTGTTCAGTGCCCAACCACCCTCTGGGGGAAGGAGTTTGGGTTCATGATCTTTCCTCCAGCCCAAATCATCTCAGCATTCCATGCCTGGTGCAGTTCTCCACTTGGACACCAGGAAGGAATTTGGGTGGCACTTCTGAATATTCCCAGTGCTGCTGTTATAGAGCAGAAATCCCTGATCCTTTTTGCCCATGAATCTCCCTGAGTGTGGGGGAATGGACTGAACCCAGGGTTACACTGAAAAATGGGAGTTTTTAAAGAAAAGGCATTTTCAGTTTTCCTCAAAACATTTGAAGTACTCACCAGTTATTTCAGCATCACACACAAGTGAAAACATTGCTGTGACCTTCAGCTGATCTTCCACTGTTACACCAGTGGGACAACATAGAGAATGGAGTTCTTTTAAGTTACTGGACCCTTTAAACCTTCTTCTCCACAAGTTTTTAGTGATTGTTCTGCAATTCCTTTTTACTGCTGCACTGTTTGGCTCCCAGAGAGAGAGGTAAAGTGACTTCCTATTTCATTTAGGCTGACCTTCTTCTTTTAGGAAAATTAATATGACTGAAGACAAGCCTCCAAAAATATTCAGGCTGCATCTGAATTGTCCTGAAAAAACACCTGCAATAACGTCTGTGAGACAACATTCCCCAACCAATCACTCAAAGTCAGATTTAGGGGGCCTGTAAAGGGGCAGGAGGGACTCCCTCCTCTGGGATCCTTCTCCCAGATCTAAAGACCATTGCCCAGAGAATTCACATGGACACAACTCCCTGGGACAACACCTGGAGTTCAGGGTTATGCTTAGTACAGAAATTCCAGGTCTAGAAATGGGGTAGAATCAGGGAATCACAGAATGGTTTGGGTTGGAAAGGATCTTAAAGACCACCCAGTTCCAATCCCTGCCCTTTCACTCTCCCAGGTTGCTCCAACCTGGCCTTGGACACTTCCAGGGATGGGGCAGCCACAGCTTCTCTGGGCAACTTGTGTCCTCACCACCCTCAGAGTTGGAGGGTTTTTGCTGAATATTATGGTTTCTTTTTCCTCAGCATCAATTGGCTTCATCCTGCAGACTTTGCTTTTTTCTTCCAGTATAAATCTTTTCTTTTTTTCTTTTTTTTTTTCCAGAGGAGATAATTAAGAGAAATGCTACTAATTCTCCTTGAGGGATAAAATCTGTTTCAAGCCCTCATTTGTCACTGTTGCTCCAGGCCACTGGAGAAAGAGGCAAACCCCCTGCCTGATGCTCACACAGCCACAGGAACCGAAATGAGACCGACACTGCTTGAAGGAGACATGAACAGAGGTCTCTGAATCCCCCCTGCCTTCATCCACTTGTTCCCTCTTCACACCAAAAATGTGCAACCACATGTTGAAAATGGCCCTTCCCATTGCTGAAGAGTTTGGTACCTTTGGTGATAAAATAATGTTCAACACCAAGGAGTTGCAGCTTCATCCTCAGGGATGGATTGACACAGCAACGTGGAATTCCACACACAAGTGGGAATGAGAGGGATGGAGGATTTCTGAGTCTTTCATGAAGGAGACAGAAGACCAACCCATCTGCATCTTGCATCTTTGAGCAAGTCTAAGTCAACATTAAAATAACTAAACCAGCTGCAGAATGGCAACTTTATTGCAGCCATGGGGTCTGGGGCTTTTTAGCATTGAAAGGGCACAACAACCCTCCAAGGAGCTGGACTGTAGTACAGCTAATTGGAGGATGAAGTAATAATTTCATTTTCTATGTTAAAATTTCCTTTGTACTTGTAATATTTTATATATATAAAGTATATTTTCCATGTATTTTTATGTGTATTTATATATATATTTATCTACAGACTAAGTTTCTGTACAGAAGTGGAAATAATTGCATATTTTGCACTTAATCATAGAATCACAGAATAACTGGAGTTGGAAGGGATCCATAAGAATAATGATGGATACAGGAAGGGGTCTATTCAAGAAAGGCACACAACTTACAGTCTTTGCAAATTAAATATTAATATTCCACCTCCTTTTTGTTTCACTGTGTCTTCTCAAGACCTGAACCCATCCCACTGACTTCCACTGCTCCCTACAGAGCATCTCTACAGGGCCTGGCAAAATTAATCCCTCTCTGCTTTTTTCCCTCTCCTCTGGTTGTCTCTTCACTGAATATTTAAGGAATAGACCACAGGGAGAAACCAGCAGCTTCCCACCCCCACGCTGAACTTTGAGGTGTCATCAGGAATTACACACAAGCTCATCCTCCAGGAGAGCCCCAAACCCCACCAAAACCAAGGGTTTATGTTTGGTAAATTATAAATGAGGAGGAATTTTTGCAGGGCTGGAGGAAGAGCTGACAGCAGCTGGCAGCCAGGTGAGGTCCAAAGCTGTAGGATGCCCAAACTCCCCCTAAAAAGGCAACTCCACAACCCTGTGCAGATATTTTTGCTCCCCAAGGGGTGGGTTGAAAGGCATTACATATAAGGTGCCTTGTCATATGGTTGATGTGAAATAAGTGCAGATATGTGCATAAGATTAACTGCATTAAAGCATTTCAGGGAGCTTCGAATCACCATGACAACCCTGGGTTTATAGGCAAGATGATTTGGTATATATAAAGTGAATTTGTTATCCCAGAGCATGGAGTGTGTCCATTCTGGGCAGCTGGGAGGGTGGAAAACAGACCACAGATATTTTCTGCACTGATTTCAAAACTCAAATGAAACCACATGTGTTTTCTTATCTTTTACCAGCAAAAAGAGTGGAAAACCCCCTATTTTTTCCTCTAAATTATGCTAATCCAGGGCATTTTTCTCCCACATAAACAGCCCAGTCTCAGTGGATTGTTTACCCCCCTTAGAGCAAGGTTTGGTTGGGGGTTCCAAAAGCAAGGGGAGTGCACTGCACCCCTGGCTTCCACTCCAGGCATGTGGCACAGATAACCAGAGGTTATCTCCCAGGCAGGGAATTCCCAGGCCATTCCCATCATTTATAAATGAGCTCAGCTGAATGAACCCCATCCGAAATTGTCACCGTCTGTTGAACAAACTGTGTGGAACTGTTGAACAAAGGGGTATTTTTGCATCTGGCATCACACAACTGAGGCCCCACATGAGCATCTGTGCAAAGCTGGGCTTGGTAATTGTGTTTCAGCACCAGCATTTCTGCTGTTTGCCTGCTCAAATGTGTCCAGCTTCAACCAAACATTATTCTTGTTATTACCACGTATAAAAGAAACCTAATGATATTTTTTTCCTGCAAAGGATGTTTTCAAGAAACTCCCTTTTGACAGGAAAACATCTTTGTGCTCATCCATTCCTGTAAAATGCACCTGAGACTTCTGCATGCCCAGAGGTTAAATGTTATGGCACAGCTCACATCCATCTATTAACCTCTCTCAGGCCCCTAAGAAAGGTTTGCAGTTGGAGATGATGCACTGGGAATGGTTCTTGGGGTGTGTGAGCTGCTCCACCACGGCCAGGAACTGTCCAGGATGTGCCCAAAAGTGACCAGTGTGGGTGGACCAAGGGGCATCTCCATCAGCAAACGTTGCTCAGCACAACTTAATGCATAAGGGGAGGTCAGGCTGTGCTTTTTGCACTGATTTACACTGGCAGAGGGCAGGGTTGGGTGGGATATTGGGAAGGAATTCTTGGCTGGGAGGGTGGGGAGGCCCTGGCACGGGTTTCCCAGAGAAGCTGTGGCTGCCCCATCCCTGGAAGTGTCCAAGGCCAGGTTGGAGCCACCTGGGACAGTGGAAAGTGTCCCTGCCCATGGCAGGTGGTTGGAAGTGGATGATCTTTGAGGTCCAACCAAACCATTCTGTGACTCCAAAATTTACACCAGGCTCATTTTCCACTCCTCATGCACAGCCCATTTCTAGATTTTATAAGTAATGGTATATTACTTCCTCTGGATGATTTCTTCCCTGGGTGCTATTTTTTTCCATTAATGTGTTAAACTATTGAAGCATTTCTACACTGGGGAAACAGGGAGTAAAACTATTTTAAAACTTAGCTCTTTCTTTTCTCTGTAACCATGAATCTCTTCTGCCTTTCATTTCTATGTAGAGCTCAGTATCCAGGCAGTTTCCCTCCCCATCTGCCACGAGGAGCTGCAATTCAGGGAATTATTTCAGTGTAAAATGGCTGCTCTCAGAGAAAAGGAACACATGCTGTGTCCTACCCTCATATTTGGACTTTCTGTGTCCTTTTCCTTTCATCTGAAAGCAAAGTCCTTCACTCTCCAGAGATGTGGCTGCTCTTTATTTGTGAGCAGATGCAGCAGCTACCAAAGGAAGATGCTCCAGCTCTGCCAGAACTCAGTTCTTTGGCTGAAGGGGCTACAAAGGGAAATTCTAAGTCTTCTGTTATTTAGACTAACTGGTCTTAATGTCTTGGGAACACTTGTGCCTCTTTAAGTAAAAAGCTTTTTCCCCTCAAATATCCCTGACAAGAAATACAGAGCCAACACCTGTAAAAGTGTCTTTTCCCTCGACTTTCTGCAGGTGCTGTAAAACCTCAAACCCTCTGCAAAGGGCTCTATAAAGTTCTCAGCCAGCTCCATCCAACCTGAAAACCTGCCCTGTACAAAGCTTGATATATTTTACTGCACTGCAGGTGCAGGTTGGAAAGGCAGAACCGTTCAAAATGCATGAAAAATTCCACATTGCAACATGGAAACAGATCCTTGAGACACAGAAAAACTCCTCAAAACAGTTTCTTGAGTCCTCAGGAACAACAGCAAGGTTGACACATCCCCCACTTTCCATCCCACCCAAAGGTTCATTGCAGACACCAGAGAAATTCAGGCTCTGAGGAACCAAATTCCTTCCTCCACTTTTCTTCCCTGCAAAGCCTCTTGCTTGGTTTTATCTGTAACTTCAGCAACAGCTTGAATTGCTGGGGAACTTGACAAGGTGATTTATCATAGCTTGTTGCCTTTTTCTCAAAACATCCCAAGCAGATGATATTATGATAAAAAGAGGGGGGGGAAAAATAAGATGTAGTCATTGTACCTGACAAAAGCTCATTATTAGGGCAACACAAAAAAAACCCCAAAAAATAGAAGATTGGAGGCAGATAATGACATCCAGCACTGAAGACAAACAAAAAAAAAAAAAAATAGAAGAGAGAAAAGCAGGCAATGGAATATAAAAATAGGATGGGAAGGACCTCTAACCCATCCTTCCCCAAGAGGCAGGTTCAGCTTTACCTGTGTCAGTCCTGACAGATGTTTGTGAGCATCCCCAGTAACATCAATGCCCTGTGCTAAGTAATCATCTGCAGAAACATCAGTAGAATTCTGAAAAGCCACACACTGTGCCATAACTGCTGATGAAACTAAATCTAAGAAGGAAGAAATAGCTTGGCATATTGCAAAGGAATAGAAACCCCCTCAGTGGTACAGAAAGAGCTGACTACAAGTATTCAGGGGGCTTGGGGAGGGGGCCCAGAAAGAAGATGTTTCCTTTCTCTCCAGAAGTGTCTCTGCATTGGAATATTATTCTCCTCTGAGCTTCCTTTGAGGCAGTACATGCTCATTTCATCATTTTTTTGCTGCAATGTTAGAGATAACAATGCTGAATAACTGAAATATAAGATGGAAATGTTTTCCTGTTTTACACATCCATCTGGGAAGAGTTTCAAAATGCCAGGGAGAAATATAAGGATTCTGAAAATGTATTTCAAATCCCGGGAGTTTGGAGGGCAGGGGGGGATTTGAGCTCCCATCTCAATGGGTTGGATTATTTATTTGGGGCATCAGGAGGAAAGTAATTCCAGTTGGAGCTGTTAGATCTGACCCAGCACACAACAATCAACACTTGATGGCTCTGTCAGACAACTCCAGTCCATCCTCTAGGAAAGGCTGAGAAATTATAGAGCTCTGTGTGAAGAAGCACTTTAAAAACCTGTAAAGCAGAAGAGCAGGGAGGTGACCTACAATGTGCAGTTTTCCTTTTGTGCCCATTTCACTGATCATCAGGGAGAGGAAAATAACTCTTTTCTTGAGGCACTGGAGAGTCAGGAGGAAAGAAAACAAACCCACTGGCCCTCCATGTACCTGAAAGCCACAATGCCTGAAGGTGAAATTATCCCTGTGCCAGGGATTTTTTAGGGCCAAGGTGACACCTGAAATCAGCTTTAACCCTCCATGGGTTACACACAGCTCTGAGCTGCTGGTGTGACCTTTTGAGAATGTTCCAGAGCCCACATCCTTCATTTCATAGTCCCAATTTCATGTTGGCACAGTGCACTGAAGTCAATACAGCTCCACACAAAAGAAGAAATAGGCACAGAAATGTCTAATCCATGACCAGGATCCACCTCCTGTAGGTGAGGGTTGGTCTGCCCTGATATGCCAGAGCGTAAGGGGCAAATGGGAGAGAGGATAAACTTAAAGAATGTGGAATAAATCCTTCTAAATTAATAGGATATAATCAGATGCCAATTAAAGCAGAAACAACACAGAATCACAGAATGGTTCAGGTTGGAAGAGACTTTTTAAAGGCCATGCAGTTCCACCTCCTTCCATGAGCAGCAGGGACACCTTCCACTATCCCAGGTGATCCAACCTGGCCTTGGACACTTCCAGGGATGGGGCAGCCAAAGCTTCTCTGGGAAACCTGTGCCAGGACCTCATCACCCTCACAGCTAAAGATTTCTTCCCCATATCCCATCTCTCCCTGCCCTCTGGCAGTGGGAAGCCATTCCCTGTGTCCTGTCCCTCCATCCCTTGTCCCCAGTCCCTCTCCAGCTCTCCTGGAGCCCCTTTGGGCTCTGGAAGAGGCTCCAAGCTCTCCCTGGATCCTTCTCTTCTCCAGGTGAACACCCCCAGCTCTCCCAGCCTGGCTCCAGAGCAGAGGGGCTCCAGCCCTTGGAGCATCTCTGAGACCTCTGGATTCACTCCCACAGGCCTGTATTTGATGTTTGTCCCAATTCCTCAGCATTAACTCACTCTCCTACCCAACTTCAGTTGTATTTCTTGCTTTCTGCCTCAACACATTCCTGTGTCATTCACCCAGACCCACATTCCCACATTATCTGTGACCTGCCAATTTTTTTTGGAGATAATCCAAAGGGATCCAGGTTGGCTGACCCATTTTCTGCACTTTTAGGCAGGTATTGGACAACACCAATGTTTCTTTTCCATCCTTTCCCGCAGCTACCAAACCACAAATCCCAGTCAGCACCATAAGACATGTTAAGACTCTGCAACAGGTACTCAGGAACACAGAAGCACTGACAGGAAACATTTCTTTCCCTACATCAAGCAACTACTTTTATTGAAGTGTTGGATTAATATAGATATTACTTTTTTATTTTTTTTCTTTTGCTATATATTTTGCTTTTTGCTGGGTTTTTTTTTTTTTTTTGTTTTACCTTTAAGCCCTTTTTTGGAAGGGATAAAAGACTGGTCTGTGGTTTAAAAGCTCATAAAATCAATTCCAGAATGCTTTGGATTGAAAAGCACCTTCAAGATCATCCCAATGCCATGGGCAGGGACACCTTCCACTATCCCAGGTTGCTCCAAACCCCATCCAACCTGGCCTTGGACACTTCCAGGGATGGGACAACTATTTAAATATACACAACTAATACTCCAAAACAAGAGGCCACATCCACAAAGATCATTTTGGTGCCTGGCACGTGCTGCCTCAGACCCCATCTGGGAATGGCCCAGTTAATCCAGCCAAAACTGTGGCAGAGGCTTTACTAAAAACATCTGAGCCCATGTCCTGGCTGGGTTTTGGGTTACTAATAGAGATGTATTTATCAGGCTGCAGTGGAAGCTTTTGGAAGTGCTGTGAGTGTGTGCAACCGAGCTGTGCCAGTGCTCCCTGCAGCTGGAAGTCAGTGATCCTGCCTGGTGTCAGCTCAGCCCATGTGGGGCTTTGTTTTTATCCACAGTGCATTGCCAGCACTCACTGCATATGCTAAACATCATTAGAGCCTCTTTCTTCAATTAAACCTTTTGTCTTTGGCTAATAAGGCAAAATCTCTGTCAAATCTCTGCATAATGCAGAGCAATGAGTTCACAAGTGGCTCGTGGAATTCTTGTGCAAATGTGGGTTCTTGTGGATTTGATTCATTTCTTTTGGGACTTTATATTGTGGTCCTGCCCTGGCACAGCTGCCCAGGGCAGTGGTGGAGTTCCCATCCCTGGAAGGATTTAAAAACTGTGTGGATGTGGCACTTGAGGACATGGGTTAGTGGTGGGGAATAGTTGGATTTGGTGATCTCAGAGGGCTTTTTATACCTAAATAATTTCATGATTCTATATAGAACATATCACAAATGGACTGCAGGACACTGGGCTCTCTCTGAGGTTTCTGTCCTCAGGCCTTCCTTCACTTTCATTCCATTTTTTTTTAAATTATTTGGTTCCTTATCCCTGTTAATAGATATGGAATCAAAATGTCTTAATTACAAAATGTGCCTGAATTAAAATACCACGAACCAAACCAGTTTAGGAAAAGCCAGAGGGAACTGTGTCCTTTAATCAGCCACTTTATTAATAATGTAATAAATTCTCTCCAAGTCCTCTCAGGGCTCACGACTTTCTGATGGAAAATTTTGCTGGAGGGATGTGAAAGGATCTTGTGCTCAGTGAGCCAAACTGTGCTTGGGGCACGAGCTGGACTGTCAAAGAAAAACATTTAAAACTGGGCTTTTGTGTCACCTTGAGGGTGGAGATGTTGAAACCAAACATAAATAAATAATTGCAAAACCCCATGGGAAATAAAACCATAAAATAAAAACACCGTGGGAGAGAGATTTGTCCACTTCCACATCAGTGAACTCTCAGGGATGCTCAGGAAGTTATTTCTGACTTACCCCTAATTAAAGTGAGATAAGGTTGTGGCACCTGCAAATCTGGTGTTTTTTTTTTCAGGATCATGTGTTAATGTAAAAGAAAAAATAATTTGGAGAAAGCACTTGGCTAAAAGCTTCCTATAGAAACACACCTGCTTTTCAAAAGGTTTTCTATAGCAACCATCAACAAAGGGGTTTTAGAGCAGCAGCATCACTGTACATAAATGCTCAAGTCACTACATTTTCTTCTGACAAACTAATTTTTGTCTGGAAATTAAAACTTCAGTGGCAAAGCTGCATTTTATGGAAATATCCTAGTTTTCCTAAGAAATCACAATTTTTAAACTCCACCTTGGGGTTGTTCTGGTCTCCTGTGAGTATCAGAATAACCTTCATCAAGCTCTTTATCCCCATTTTATTTTCCTCTCTGATCATCAAAAATCATATTAAGGAAATAAAAGATGGCCATGAAATAACAAAAAGGTAACAAAAACTACACCTTTTTTATTGTATTGCAGGTCAAAATGGGGATAACAATAAGGTAAAGACCTGGAGAAATGTGATTTCTTTCAAAAGGGTCTCATGAACATTTCAATGGAAAAATTAAAAATTCCATTTCATTCAAAATGCCAACAACTTCAAAATTTCCACTTCCCTCCCTCCAAATAGCTCAGCTAAGGGCTCAAAATGGATCAAAAAGAGGTAAATTATAGAATATGCAGAATACACACACACACACACACTGAACATCTCTGACCATCCCCAGCTTTCCAGCTCTGAATTTTCTCTTTCTATTGCAAAATTGATGAATATAATTCACTTCAAGATTGAAAAAAACCCTGAGGAAAGTGTGGCAAACAGGAGGTATCCAAGTTTTCCAGTGAAAGCATGGTAGGAACCATCTTTAAGAAGAAGGGTTCAACCAGGGTTTCCTTAACCACACCAAGGAACTGATTCAAATTAAAAGAAAAAAAAATTTTAAAGCCTTTTTTTCCTAAAGGATGAGGAGTCCTGTAAAAAATTTCAAACAATTACATTATTTTTTCCCTGACACAAAGGCCACTGAGATTGTTGGAAGCTTGAGGGGGTAACACACAATTATTAGTTTCATTCTCAAAGGGTGAATGGGAGATCTCACCCTTTAAAGAGGGAATACAGAAGAAAAGATCAGGCTCCTTTACAGGTGCAAAGTGGAAGGATGGGAGGCAACAGCCACAAACTGTAACAGGGGAAAGGTTTTTCACTGTAATTGTGGGCAGAAACTGTATTAAAAATTCAGCTGGTCACAACCTGGTCTCAGCTGGACCTGCTTTGTGCTCAGCCTTGGACCAGGACCTCCAGAGGCTCCTCCCAGTCCAAATTATCCAAGTTTCTGCAATCCCAATGTTCAAATATTTCCACTTCCACTATCCCAGGCTGCTCCAAGCCCTGTCCAACCTGGCCTTGGGCACTTCCAGGGATGGGGCAACCACTTCTCTTGGCAATCTGTGCCAGGGTCTCACCACCCTCACACAGAATTCCTTCCTGACAGCAAACCTAAACCTCCCCTCTAATGGTCTAGTCTAGTCTAGTCTACATAATTTTCATTACTTTCATTTCCAAATGGACCCAAAACTCAGGGGGTATCAATAATTGTTTTAGAATCACACACAAATCCAAGATCTTTTCCCTGTTTTTACTCAACACACCACGTCTGTCACCTCTGGGTCAGATGGACTGGAGCAGCTCCCTCCACTAAACCATTTCTTATTAGATTCTGACCAGTTTTGCAGGCTTTGAACTCCATAACTGTCTCCTTCATGACCAAATACCTGCAGCACCTTTGTCTCAGCAAACTTTACATGACATCAACACTATTTTTCTGGAGAAGGTCAAGCCCTGTCATGTACAAAGAGCACAGAACCTCCTGCACTCGCTGTGGCTACAAAGCAAGGTGGAATTCAGTTCACAGCCCTTGTTCTCAGCACAAGAGTTGAACATTTTCTGAATTCCATCCTTCTCACAGGCAGCATCTTATGCAGGATGAGTCTCTGGGAATATGTGTCTCTCAGAGGGAAACAATTTAATGGCTTTTCTTAGACTTAAAACATTCCTTTTGCACATAACAGAGATTCTGCCCGGGCTGAGAGAGGGAAGAAAGTTGCATTGAGACGTGAAAATGAACCTGGAAAAAGTTGTCTTCAGCTTTTGTCCCTCAATGATCCTTTCTCAACCATTTTTATGAACATTCTCCTCAGTGACATCACTGCTCCCATGTCTGAATCTGACCTCAGCAGCTTCACTTTGCCCAAATTTCATCTATTTTAGTCCTATGAATGGCCAATATAAAGACCTTGAATTAATTCTGATGGGCTTTTCTTTTTTTCTCTTTCACCAAGCTGACAAGTCCATTTATCTCAGGATGGAAATGAACTTCCTCACATTTACATCCTCCTTCAAAAATGGCATAATTCAGATGACAACACAGTCTGCAAGTTTTCCACCCAGTAACTTGGACACAACACCAAGCCCAGTTCATGGCTGTGCATTATTCCTTTTCTTTATTGAAATAGGTTTGTTGATTCATCCAACTACAATTTCTGTGTTTCCTTGGTTTCCTATAAATAAAGGGTACAGGAATTATGGACACTAATATTAATATCTCAGATATTTTTATTTTCACCTTTCTTTGGGCTTTAAAAGCTTGAAGTTATATATAGAGTTGGAAGGAAAATACAATGTTTGCTTTTCTGGGGATATTTTCATCAGTGGAGACAAAAATTCCGTGAACATACATTGGCTTTCGCTTTTTCTCTCTATGAAGGATTTCTTAACAGAAAGAAATTGATGACATTAAAAGTCAAACACAGTGAGACAAAGTCTTCCACAAACCTGAAAGAAATTGGAGTCTCAGAGCTCATCTACAAAGCCCAGAACTAGTGAACCTCTCCTACCCCCCAAAACAGGAGCAATTTTTGCTCCATGCTGAGTTTCTTCCTTTTTCTTTTCCTGTGCGATTCCTGACAGTTCCCAAGGAAGAGCATTTTTGGTGGCTAACCTTCAGCTGGGGTACAAAGAAAAAAAAAAAAAACTGCAAGATTTGCTGGTAAATGCATTTACTAATAAATTCAAATCACAGAACATGATCTAATCCCTCATCCTCCATTTGCTGAAAGGGAACTGTTTTCAAGTGTTTCTGTGAGAGCTTAAGAGCAATGAATAGTTGGAATTCAATTCTGAAGAAGGATCTCAGAGACCTTGGACAAGGGGAAACAGATTTTTTGCTAATACTCAAACACAGCTGGCAGGTGAAAGGATTAACAAGGGCTTGAGCTGCTCAGGATGAATGAGGAGAATTAGCAACCAGAAAAACTAAGGGTTTGTGTTGAGGCACCTCAGGTAGCTTTAAAATCCCCACTTTTCTGTGAGTAGCAGGTTGAATGTGCAGACATGAAGCTCAACATGGGTCATTTTCCCTGTTCAGCACCATTTTTAAATGTTTTTTTCTGGGGCTGCAGTAAAGTCACATCTACCAGCTTGAAACTCAGCACCCTCAAGCCCAAACTGAAGTTATTTTCCTGACTTCAGTACTAGTTTTATCATGAACTACCTTTTGTGTGACCTCTGGGAGAAGAGGCAGTGGAGGAAATTCATTGAATACCTTCACTAATGGATCTCTTTGTTATCCTGTGCTCCCACCACCTGTTTCTTGAAAATACTTCTTACTTCTCATCTTCTCCAGGAATCACAAGTGGGTTTGCAGGCAGGACAATCTCGCTGCTACATCTCAGCAGAACATTTTGCCTAAGTGGGTTTAGGGGCTTGGAGTGGCTACTAAACCATGAGGATATAAATAATGCAGAAAGCTCCAAAACAAGAATCTGGGTCCTTGCCCAGATCTGAGCAAAGCAAGGCATGAGATTTAGGCTGCTCCAGGTGCCTGCTTGGATTTTATAACACCTAAAATGCAGGTGCCTGGCATTAATTCAGGGTACTTCAATTAAGCAGCAGAGAGTTGAGCCACCACCTATACTGGCAAAAAATGTGCCAGGTCCCATTTCCTGCCCCTGAGGCCCAAATAACATGGCACAGCTCCACCCTCTTTCTTCCCAAACAGATTGGTTGCATCCAAAGAGACAACTGGGAATAGTTCCTCATCTGTCCAAGTTTTCTAACCATGCCTGGACACCACCCAGGAGAGTTTCTGTCCAAGGAAACCCTATATCACTTTAATAGTGTGGAGAATGACTTTCCAAGTGTCCACAACTCTTGCTTGGCTCTTCACCAAAGTAATACTGACTTGGCCCCAGGCACTTCTGAAGAGTAATTCAGAGTTGGTTCATTTGGAATCCTGGGCACAAAGATGGGTCAATCCACTTGATTTGAAGCCTAAGTATCTGAATGAAGGTTCCCACTACCAACATCCAACACGGACTCAAAATGTAAAGTTGTCCCCCAAGGCCAAATGTTTAACTGGGAAGAGCTCAACTTAAAATGTAGCTGATGAGTCCTGGCAGAAGAAAGACCCACTGTGTCATCTTTGGAACCCAAAATGGTAAATGGCAACTATTTAAGTAGGAGATTCATTTAAAATATAGAATCACAGAATCCCAAAATGGTTTGGTTGGAAAGGATCTTAGAAATCATCTAATTCCAACCCTCTGCCATAGGCAGTGACACCTTCCACTACACCAGGTTGCTCCAACCTGGCCTTGAACACTTCCAGGGTTGTGGAAAATGCAGGAAATGTAGTTCTAGTTAATTCTTTGGGTTCAGAAGAAAGGTGGGGGAAATTGTCATTGAGATAAACTGGCTCCAGACCCATCCTGGGACATGTTGGCTTGTTCCCAAGAGAAGCTGCTCTCTTTCCCTTGGTAACAAAGGAATCCTGTATACACATTTAGACTAAAGCCATTCATTTTCAACAGCTAAAGCAAGGTAAGAGTAGTTCCCCTTTGTTCCTGCACCTGCCATTACTAAAACCAGCTGATCTACTTGGACTTGCCACTGTGAGGGACATACACTATCCATGACCATCCATATGGATATTCAATATCCATATCCAACAATGGGAACATTTGCAACACATTGTGTGGAAGAAACAGTCACACAACAGCATTTTTCAGGGCTCAAGAGATTTTAGAACAACATGGAAAGTTTTTTAGGAAGAGAGAGAGCCAAGTGAAGGTCTGTTGGTGACATCTGAACCCCTTTCCTTTCCACTGTCTTTTGTAACAGACCAGAGGTTGGATGTGCTGATGGAAGTTTCCAAGCAGAAATATTGGCCAGTGTTATGGTTTAGATCACAGAAACCATCAGAAAGACCATGATCAGTCAATCAGATTCCTCTTTTTTTAGTAAGTTTAAGAAGCAAACATCATCTGTGGAGACCTTCACCACAGGTTTGGAGTGGTGGGTATTCCTTGAGTTCAAAAGACCTGTCGGTGCTCTGTCACTAATCCAAACAATGCTTTGGGTTGGAAGGGACCTCAGAGATCCTCTAGTTCCAAACCCATGCCATGGGAAGGGATATATCCTAAAGCCTCGTGATTAGAAGAGTTTAATATCAAACAGCAGAATGTGTTTCACATTTTTAGTAAATTTATTCTTTTTCCCCTTAATGACTGGGATTAAGGAGTCAGGAAAATCAGATCTCCACAAAGTCAATATTTTGCTACAATGGCAGATGCTGACGTTTTCTCTCTGGTGACCAGAGATAAGGCCCAAGGAAACAGCTGGAGCTGTGCCAGGGGATGTTCAGGTTGAATATTAGGAAAAAGTTCTTTCCCCAGAGGGTGGTTGGGCACTGAACAGGCTCCCCAGGGAATGGGCACTTCCCAAGGCTGCCAGAGCTCAAGGAGTGTTTGGGCAACTCAAGGAGAAAGTTGGATTGTTGGGGTGTCCTGGGCAGGGCCAGGAGCTGGACTGGATGATCCCTGTGGGCCCCTTCCAATTCAGAATATTCTGGGTTTCTCTAAACTGACACATTAATTCACAGCTTGCTGCTGCAGTCATAAAACCAAACTGCAAACTGAGGGCCAGATTACTCCAAGAACTTGTAAATAGTTACTCTGAAGTATTTGAAGACAGAGAAACTGAAGCCCAAGGAATGATTGTCTAGAGAAAAAGTCAGAGAGTCCCAGGCTATGAACAGAAACCAGTCCCTGATCCCCCTGCTCCAAACCACCAGCTACTGTGGAATTGCCTCTGTTTAAAGGAAGGAACAGGTTGCCCAGAGAAGCTGTGGCTGCTCCATCCCTGGAAGTGTTCAAGCCCTGGTTGAACAGGCCTTGGAGCAACCTGGGATAGTGGAAGGTGCCCCTGTCCCTGACAGGGAGGCTGAACTTGAATATCTTTAAGATCCCTTCCCACCCAAACCATCCCAGATTTCTCTGATTCCAAAGGACTTTGCCTGTGCCAGGTTAGAACTACCGGTCTTCTCTTCTCACTCCAGACCAGGTAAAACAGCAAATTACAAACTTTACCTCTCCAACTTTCCTCCCCCCTTCACTCTCCTCCCCTCCCCTCTCCTTTCGGAGGCACATTTGGTATTTGTTTTGAATCCTGGCCGATTTTCAGTTCGCGGAACCTGATGCAGAGAGTTACTTGATATTCCGAAGGCGTTATTTTAAGATGAAACAATGTAAATTCTGATTTGGATGGCAGATGGCTGGCAGTTCACTGTTTGGCAAACCAACTGGTAGGGTATGTTAGAAAGTCGGAGCAGCAGGTAGTACAGCTCAATTTGAAACGACCACAGATGCTCGGAGAGGCGCGGGGGAAGGGCGCAAGCTGGTCAGGAAATTAAGAACAGTAGTCAGAGCTCACAGGGGGAAAAAGAAAAAAAAAATTAAAAAAAAAAATAAAAATAACAGTAATTAGCTGAAAGTTTTCTTCTCCCAATCAGCACTTTTTGGATGTGAGTTATGAGAGATGAGAGAGAGCCCGTCGCGATTCACGTGAACGCGTCGTTGCTGAGCTGTGTCCTGATGGCTCTAAAGCTTCCCACGTGAGGGATGGGAGCTTAGACAAGCCTTGTGCTGCTCTGTACAGAGGGATGAGTTATATATTTGCTGTCCAAGCTGGCCTGGTGCTCACCCCCTTGTTGCTCATTGCTGGGGCATCTGGATGGACCAAGCACTGGGTTGGACTGGATGATCTTGGGGGTCTTTTCCAACCTTAATCATTGAGTCATAGAATCATAAAATGGTTTGGGGTGGAAGAGACCTTAATGACCATCCAGTTCCATCCTGCTATGGGCAAGGACACCTTTCACTATTCCAGGTTGCTCCACGCCCTATCCAACCTGGCCTTGGACACTTTCAGGGATGGGGCAGCCACAGCTTCTCTGGGCCCAATACTTATTCCCAATATTCCATCTAACCCTGCCCTCTGGCAGAGGGAAGCCATTCTCCCTTGTCCTGTCACTTTTCAAAAGTTCCTTTCCAGCTTT
>VYZS01048184.1:82050-96448 GCA_013400695.1 Neodrepanis coruscans
TTCAGGGATGGGGCAGCCACAGCTTCTCTGGGCCCAATACTTATTCCCAATATTCCATCTAACCCTGCCCTCTGGCAGAGGGAAGCCATTCTCCCTTGTCCTGTCACTTTTCAAAAGTTCCTTTCCAGCTTTCCTGGAGCCTCTTTAGGCTCTGGAAGGGGGTCTAAGGTCTCCTTGGATCCTTCTCTTCTCCAGGTGAACACCCCCAGCTCTCCCAGCCTGGCTCCAGAGCAGAGGGGCTCCAGCCCTTGAAGCATCTCTGTGGCCTCCTCTGGACTCATTCCAACAGCTCCACGTCCTTGTGCTGTTGTTCCCCAGAGCTGGAGGCAGCTTTGCAGGTGGGGTCTCACCAGAGCACCAGAGCAGAGGGGCAGAACCCTCTCCCTGTGATTCCATGGTCTCTGTTCCCATCAGTTTCCCACAGAAGGTGTCTGCCCTCCCCTCCCCAAACATCAACACCCACCCTGCCAGGAGAGGGGAGAGCTCAGCACCCGCTGTTGGGCTTTCCCAAATTGGTAACTAAGTGGGATGAATCCTTTGGAGAAGCCCAGCTTTCTGCACTCCCGCAGGTTTCGGAGCTTCGAGGAGATGTCTCACTTTGTGGTGGCTAAAAGTAGCTGTGGGGTGGGAGCTCTAAACCAGAACTTTGTTCAAATTGTGGAGTGAAACTTTTACTCCTCCCCAGCTCAGCTACCCTGGTACCAGAGCCCAGCTGGCACAGTCTAGCCATGCCCATCCTGTTCCACGCTCCAGAACTGGGTAGCAGCATCCAATCTGACTTTTGGGAACAGTCTCTGGCAGGTGCCAGCTCCCAAAGTGTGCTTGGGAAGGGGATGGAAGGTTTACCAGAGCCAAAACTGCATCAGGATCAGCTGAACAGTGAGAACATCCCTGGAAGTGTCCAAGGCCAGGTGGGAGAGGGCTTGGAGCAATCTGGGATAGTGGAAGGTGTCCCTGTCCATGGCAGGGGGTGGAATGGGATGAGCTTTTTAAGGTCCCTTCCAACCCAAACCCTTCTGTGTTCTCTAATTTTGCACAAATTTCTTCTGATCCAACTCCTGTGAAACAAACAAAGTTATTTATAGAAGAAGGCTTTGGTTTTTAAGGTCATTCAGCTGTTTTCTGCTCCCTGGACCTCCCTACACAACTAGAAGGGGAGCAAAATTCCTTCATGGCATACTTGCTCTGTTTAAAAACACCTTAATCAACCTGAAATGCTCTTTGTTCCCTCAAAGGTAGGAATTTCAATATTTTAGCAAGCAGCACCATGCTCCACAGAGCTCTCCAATCCTTCCTGCCTACAGTTCATGGAAATGAAGCAGTTAAGCACAAAAGCAATATACCTGTGAACACACACAAATTGTAGACTGGCAGATGAGGCAATTAGATACTGAGTTAATTTATATGAAAAAAAAACACAGGAGAGCTACATATTTCCTCAGATGTACATTGGTTCTACAACATTGTACAGGCAGAAGATTATATAGGAATAGTGAATTGATTTGCTCATTGTATTTTTTTTCTGAGAATTGTACAAAATGTGTATAAAGGGCACTGTATTACTTGGAAACCCGTTTGCAGTGGGGAAATTAAAGATCACAGTCAACCAAATGCAGGCAGGGGAAGCATTAGAGCTGTCACTGCTCTAATGCCTAAAATGGCTCCTGAATGTTGAGATGTTGATGCAAGTTCTTGACATTATTTATTGAGGGAATTTCATAGGTGCTTGGCACCTCAAATTAGACAGACATAAAAAGTGGAGATAATATTGTTTAACAGCTGGGGGAAAGGAGTAATTCACATCCCCCAGCTCCAGGCAGGGGAGATTACTGACATCCTTCAACAGGCTGCAGAGAGAGGAGGCAATTCCACGTGTCCAAGTCCCAGCCTGCACCAATGCAGAGCCCTTCTCTCTCCATTAACTCCAGCAGGAACAGGGATAGAGCAGATGGCTGAGTTACCTACTCAGATTTGCCTCATTTTTACCCTTTTTTTCTTTTAAGCTGGAGGCAAAGCAGGGATTTACTGCACCACGTTGACCAGCAACAAATATCAGAAGCATCACTACTCCCCATTCATCTGCACCACTGAGAGCCTGAGAATTCCTCCTACACATCTCCTGGCTATAAAATAAACCCCCTTGAGCCCTCCCTTAAGTGTTGCATCACCTTTTAAAGGCCTTGCCTTAAGGTCTAACACTATTAAATTTTCTTTATGGGATCTGGAAATAAACATAAAGCCACTGCTGATAACACCCGTGTATGGTACAAAGTTTGACATCATAATAAGTATTAAGGAGTGTGAGGTGGCCATAAAGTCAGCTCAGATTCCTTAGTACATTAAGCTCAATCAGCAAAGCCATATTTTAATACAGACATATGAGGCTGTGTTCAGCTGGGAAGCAGGAAAGCAGGAATGGAGAGAACAAAGGATTGCATAATGGAAAATAGCATCTGAAAGTAATTTAGGGGTCACAGTAGCCAAAAAGCTTAGCACTAGGATCCCATTAGGATGCTGTGATGAAAAGCACTAATGCAATTCATGGACATGTGCACAGCAGAGGAGGAGTAGGAGGAGAGAGTGACTTGATTTTCATTTACAGCAGCATCGAGACTAATGCTGGGATATTAAATCCACTCCTGCCAACCATGTTTTTAAAGGATGTTGAAAAACTGTGGATGGCATAACAAAGATTTGCAGTAGGAATGGCAGGACTGGGGAGCATGTCTTTGGCTTCCAGGGGACTGGCTTCAAATTGTGCAGGTCCAGGAAACACAAATTACCGGAGAATCACAGAATGATTTGGGTTGGAAGGGATCTTAAAGCTCATCTCATTCCAACCCCCCTGCCACAGGCAGAAAACCTTCCACTATCCCAGGCTGCTCCAAGCCCCATCCAGCCTGGCCTGGAACACTTGAGCTGTGATAAATTTTCCTCTGGCAAAAGAAAAAAGGATTGACCTGTGCCTAGAAGGGGAATTGATGAAAATTTCTAAGGTGAAAAAACTCCCAACACTGTTGAATTCAGTGAATGAGGATTTGATCTGTCCCAGAGCCTGGTACTTCATCAATATCTGACCATCAACATTTTAAAGCAACAGTTAATGAGGCAAATGAAAAACTTAATGTTACGTGTATACAGATGATTAGGATCCAATTATGTTCATCAGAAGAAACTGCCTCTGAAATGAATTCCCTAAATGTCCCAAGGAAAGCAGGGAGTGTTAGGAACACTGTCATCTACCCCACTGACTGAATTCCTTTATGCCCTTGCAGAGCAGGGAATCTCTCTCTAAATTACACCCAGGATCAGGCTCAAACACCTGCACTGGGGTGTCTGCAGGGACTGGATTCAGTTACACACAAAGTGGGCCCATTTGTGATGCCTTGGAGAACCCAAACCACCCACATGGGGCTGAGAAGTTGAAGGACAGGACCATCCAGAGGGATCTGAACAAGTCCAAGCAGTGGTTTAACAAGCTCAAGGGCTGCTGCTGCACCTGGACCAGGGCAACCCCTGATATCAATCCAGGCTGGGAATGAACAGACTGAGAGCAGCCCTGGGGAGAAGGACTGGGGGTGCTGGTGGGTGAGAGGCTGGACATGCCCCAGCCATGGGCACTCCCAGCCCAGAAAAACCCATGTCCTGTGCTGATCCCACAGTGTGGGCAGCAGGGGAGGGGGGGATTCTGCCCCTTTGCCCCCTCAGGTGAGACCCCACCTGCAGAGCTGCCTCCAGTCCTGGGGAACAACAGCAAAAAAAGGACACAGGACCAGTTGGAACAAGTCCAGAGGAGACCAAGTTGATCAGGGGGATGGAGCACCTCTGCTATGAGGAAAGGCTGAGAGAACTGGGATTGTTCAGACTGAAGAAGAGAAGACTCCAGAGGGACCTAATTACAGCCTTCCAGTGCCTGAAGGGAACATAAAGAAAGATGGAGAGAGACTTTTTACAAGGTCCTGGCATGACAGGACACAGGGAGTATCTTCCCACTGCCAGAGGGCAGGGAGAGATGGGATATTGGGAAGAAATTCTTCCCTGTGAGGGTGGCAAGGATCTGGCACAGGGTTCCCAGAGAATCTGCAGCTGCCTCATCCCTAGAAGTGTCCAAGGCCAGGTTGGATGGAGCTTGGAGCAATTTGGGATAGTGGAAGTTTTCCCTGCCCATGGCAGGAGGTTGGAACAAAAATGTGATTGTGTGATTCCCTGATCTACAACTTGCAGCTGATCTGCACCCACCTGGACAGACTTTCCACCAGGGTGAAGGTGTCAGAACATCCCCAGTGACACTGGATCATCTCATCCAGGACAAATAATTTCATTCTAAGAACTGATTTTGAGATGGACACACCAATATGTGTCTACATATATGGGTCTTCATAGAATCATAAAATCACAGACTAGTTTGGGTTGGAAGAGATCTTAAAGTTCATTTCATTGGGATGCCAGTTCAGAATGTAGAAGTTTCAAATCTGATGTATAACCAGAATCTATAAATAAAACACCAGGATATGGAATCAAAAGGAATCCAGAGCTACAATGAGTAGGAGCAAATACCAAAGGAAGTTGGAGGTGACAACACCCACTCAGGTCAAGGATTTTGAAGGACAGAAGATGTGAAATGAGGGTAAACCAAACAACTGGTGCCTGTTTCACTCTGTTCTGTGGTAGCACACTCATCCTGATACCTCCCTGGAGCAGCTGGAAACATCTGGATAGACCCACCTGTTTTGGTAGTGTTGGTAATTCCTGGTCCAGAATTCCCAACTGCCACCCAAAGATACTTTTCCTCTGCTCCTGGAAAAATCTAAGAGTACAGAGCTCTCCATCAAAAGACTCAAAAGCTGAAGAGAAATTGGAGAAAGGATGAAATGCTAAATAAATTCTGACCATCCAAAGAAAAAGGACCCCATTATATTGTCTGCAACAACATAAGACTGAACTTTGAAGACATGAGATATTTGTGGATATTTGTATTCTTTGTAGAATGAGATATTGTACAATAACTGTATTTTTTTGTTGGCCCATTGCTACAATAATTCATAATAAACTCAGAGATAAGGGGAATCTGAATAAAATGCCAAGAAAACACTGGGTTTTGTCATGAGCATCTGTCTTTTAGGTTTTATTAGATGAGAAAGAAAATGTTTCATAAGAACAAGAATATTTGCTTATCTTTCTGGGATTTGCAGAGTTTCAAAACTGCCTTAAAAATCCAAATTAAAATGGTTTGTCAGAAGTCAGGTTCCTCCTGTTCATGTTGTCACCTCTAACAGAGAAAACATATCCATTAGGTTTCCTTCTTCCCTTTTTTTTTTAATGTCTGAATTCAAAATTAAAGAGAAACTGAAAACCCCATAGGTTTGGAATTTTCTTTTTTTCCCAGTCATGAAAACCAACCAAGCAGAGACTTTGAAGAATGCAGCCCCCATGACAGGGTGACACCCTGTGACATTGGGAGTTGGCCAAGTTGCTTCCTAAGGGGCAAAGAAGGGAGGGAGCAGATGAAGAAACAGGCACAGGAAAGGATTAACTTAACAGGATTAAGAGAACAATTATTTATGGGAAAGGAATCACAGCAGGTTGGAAGGGACCTTAAAGCTCAAACAGTTCCACTCCCCTGCCATGGGCAGAGACTGTCCCAGGGTGCTCAGAGCCCCATGAATTTTTTGGTGATTCAGGATGATATAACCTCTCTTTGCTTTGAAACAGACATAAAAGAAAGGGCTGGTGATCACCAGAATATCATTATTTCTGTTCTCATTAGTCAGGGTTCAGGGGTCTGTCCACCTTCACCCCTAATTTAGGAGGAGACTAATGGGCTTCACCCCTGTTTTAGTGCAACCCTGAGGATCAGCCTCTGCCTTTAACATCACCCCCTAAACAAATTATCCTCCCCTCAACTCATTATCCTTTTGCAGGAATTATCTGCACTGACATCTAAACCAGCACTGCCAGAAGCAAAAAAGAAATACTGTGTTTCAGAAGGTTTTCATAAAATAAAAGGGTTTTATGAAAATAATAAATAATAAAAGTCAAAAATAACACACACCATCCTTTGCAGAGACCCAGCACAGCCCCCTGTGTGCTCCAAGTGCCCTTTCTGTGCCCAAAATGCAGCCCCAGCTAAAGGCACAGCCTTAGGAAAGGCTCAAACCCCACTGGACCAGGTGAGAACTGTTTAAGTACCACATGGGCCAGTAATACAGAAGTGAAGGCCCCAGGACATGGGGCTGAGCTTCAATTTCAATTTTCACACTCCCTGCAAACCCCAGGGAATGGACAAATTACCTTTCCTGCTGCTAGTCCTGCTCTGCACTTCCAAGAGATTTTTTTTTTCCTTGATTTAGTCTATTAGAGAGATCCAGAGTTTAAAAGTCCAGAGTCAGCACCTGGCTTTTGCAATTGGGCATTTCTAACACACAAGCAATGGCCAGAAGCTACAAATTACTCTGAAAAGCGGAGCTGGTAGGAAAATTCCTTCCTTGCATAAAAAAATATATTAAAAGAAAATAGAAGAATCACATTTGAATCTATTCTTATCCCACTGATTTTTTTAACTGTCATGGAAAAAAAACCCCAAAAACCCAGATGATGGCTGTTTATACAGCACATACACATATCCATATGTCAACATATAGATACACAATCAACAGTCTAAAATGGATTTTTTGAGAGGCATCACTATCCAAAGATAAAAAATCATCCTAATGAGACAATTTCCCTTAGTTAAAAAACACATTTTTGGGGCAAGAAATACTTCTGTGCAAAATTTTCAGGGAAGTCTAATTTAGGGCTCTAATTTGCTGATGGTTCAAATCCTTTACAGTTTCTTTTTCCTGGAAATCTAATCTCCATATGTAAAAGGGATAATAAGCCTTTTCTTTTAAAGAATATGCCCAGAGCTGAAAGTTTTAAATTTAAATCTGAGAAGCTGGAACTGTGCTCCATCCAAGAGCTGCTCATGGTGAATGGAGCAACACACAGTTTGCATTGATCCCAGCAGGATTCAGTGCTGACACCAGTCCAGCTTTTTCCCTTGTGGCAGAGGTAGGGGAAGAGGAAATGCTGTAATTCCGGTGTGAATCCACCACAGCACCCTCTGATGAAGGAGGGAGAAAAGGCTCCAGAGAAGCTTCCAGTGTCTAAAGGGGCTCCAGGAGAGATGGAGAGGGACTGGGGACAAGGGATGGAGGGACAGGACACAGGGAATGGCTTCCCAGTGGCAGAGGGCAGGGACAGATGGGATATTGGGATGGAATTCTTGGCTGGGAGGGTGGGGAGGGGCTGGGCTGGAATTCCCGGAGAAGCTGGGGTTGCTCCATCCCTGGAAGTGTCCAAGGCCAGGTTGGAGCAACCTGGGATAATTCCCCCCATGGCAGGGAGTTGGAACTGGATGGTCTTTAAATTCCCTTCTCACCCAAACCATTCCATGATTCTCTGACTGTGCCACACGATCCAAACAAAATAAAACAGTTGCAAACAGCTGCTCAAACCTGATGTCGAACTCCTACAAGATGCTGCGAGGCCACGGCATCACTGCAGCATAAATGTATAAAAATCCTTGTCTGTGTTCTACAAAATGCCTGAATTATGTTTGCATAAGACTTTGACAAACAGAATTAATATATAAAGGTGAATAAAGTCACGTCTCTGCCACTGAGCTACAAAACCAATCTGTTAAGAACACAAAAGGAGAGGTTTTACTTCTTTTTTTTTTCCATTTGCAGCTTTTATTTTTAACCTTAAGAAATGAAAACAGTTTACATCTCTTTCTGTAAGGACTGCCCAGGCACAGGAGCGCATTCTCTTTCTTAGAGAAGAAATCAGTCTGAATGCTTTTTGTTCTTTGTTTATAAAAACTTCTGGGTTATTGGAAATGTGAAGACAGAGAGGAAAAGAAAAGGTATTAATGCATCTCTTTGTATCTGGAAAGATATAATACCAACCATGCTCTGTCTCTCCACAAAGAACCCCCCTGGAAAGTTCTGGGTTTATATTTCTGTGTATATACTCTTGAGAAATGAAGTAGACACAAATGCATTTTCAGAGACTTTTGGACTCGATGTCACAAAATCAAAGTGAAAATGATTTCAATAACATCGCCCAGAGCCTCCTCATTGTGGTGGCAGAGAACCATCCCTTGTTAAAGGACTTACAGGGAGCTGAGCACCTATTTAGACACCATTGTAAATGAAGACAATGCATTTATTTCATTGCTATGGTTACTAAATCAAGTCTGAAGTATAGAAATATGGTTCACAAGGAAAAAAAAAAAAAAAAAAGAAGGATGAGGGAAAATAAACGATACATTGCTTTAGAAATGCAGAAGGAAGATCAAACAAACAGGCTGCACAGTTTAAGAAACAATTAATTATCAGAACTTTCACAACACATTTGATATAATCTTATTGTAACCTGATTGCAACCATTCTTACACCAGCACTATCTCACCCTCCTCTCTTGTCCCCATCTTGTCTTTTGTGTCACTGCTGGGGGGGGGGTGAAAAGCTGCTGCTTTTTATCTGTGAGACTGAGAAAAATGATGTCTCACTGCAAAGCTAAAGGCTCTGTGGGGTGTTTTCTGCTGGGCACAGGGCTGGGCTGGGACAAACCCTCTCCTCCTCTCTGGCCTCTCTAAAGGTTGTGTTTGGCAGAAATGGGCTCGTGCCTGAGCTAAAGGGTCATTTCAAATGTCTGGGCATAACTCAAAGTGTTTCCTGGGGTGATTTCTCAAATTACAGAATCATAGAATGGTTTGAGTTACAAAGGACCTTAAACACCACCTAGTCCACCCCCCTGCCACGGGCAGGGACACCTTCCACTATCCCAGGTTGCTCCAACCTGGCCTTGGACACTTCCAGGGATGGGGCAGCCACAGCTTCTCTGGGCAACCTGTGCCAGGGCCTCACCACCCTCAGGGGGAAGAATTTCTTCCCAATATCCCATCTAACCCTGTCCTCTGGCAGTGGGAAGCCATTCCCCCTTGCCCTGTCCTTCCAGGCCCTTGTACCATCCAAAAGTACCAAGGTCAGATGAACTACCAATAAAAATGGTCACCATCAGATTTTACTGCTTTGAAATGCTGCAAAGCTGCCCCCTATATATTGTCCAATCAAGTTGTTTAAAGGGCTTTCTGAACAAAAAATGAAGAAAACTAATGGCTGAGACTATAAATCCCTCTCTCCTTCCTTTAATGACACCCGGTCAACAATTTAATTCCACTCACTCACTCACTGGAACATTGCTGGCTCCAGAGCTGCCAGTCAAATTGTATTTGCTTCACAGGAGCCTCATCAGAACAATTCAAAATTCAAGGCTAAAAACGCTGTAGTCAAACTCCTGGGCAAAGTGGATGGGAGGCAAAGGCATGACACTCCAAGACAGGATGTGCAGAAGCCAAGATTAATCTACCTGACATTCTGCTGCCTCCTCCTCCAAGCAAATCCAGACAAATTCAGGACAGCATTTGCAGGAACAGCCTCTATGTCATTTAGGCAAAGCCAGGAACTGGGCCACTGGATGCACTTGGCACGAAGAGAAATCTCTTTGCCACAGCCAATTAGGAAGAGATCTGATTAATTAGGACTTCTTCATCCTTCTTTTCTGACCAACACACTGCACTGGATTATTTAACATATTAAATGGAGTTGTTCAGCCACTCTGCCTCAAAGAAGAGCTCTTATGGAGTCACAGGGTAGAGCCAAGAAGATCCAGATGGAATTAAAGCATTTAAATTAATACTGTTCCCACATAGCCCAGTGTGAGAGCACAGCTGTCCCCCAGCCACGGCTCTGAAGGGGGACAGGCTGGCTCTACCCTGTCACTTAATATCGTGCCATAACTCCATGACATGGCACGTTGGCATCACTCCATGACATTGGCATAGCATGTGACAGTCATTGTCCCTGTGAGCTTCCAGAGGAATGTGTTTGCCTTCCCTGAATTGACTGAGGAGCCTGAGCTCTGCTGAGTTTATTGGGGCTGAGCCTGTTCAGTCACCACAGGGATGTAGGAAAGGCCACCTCCTACTCCAAAAGGTAAGCTCAGAGCTAATGGAGAGGAGAGAGGAAAGGATGGAATAAGACTGAAAACAAGGAAAATAGAGGAATAAAAATGCCTTCTTTTTATTCTCTGACATGAGATGTAGCTACTGAAAAGAAATAGGAACAGAAACATGGTGAGTGCAGGTCTATGAAAATAATCTTGTATCTGCCACAGCCCCCTGAGATCTCACTCCTAGAGATCAGCAGTTCCAAAATCTCCCTTGGAAAGCACAAGTGAGCCTCTCTCAGTCAGCCCAGTGAAAAACAAATTGGAAATTGCTTTGCTGAGGTATTTCTGTCTGACTGAGCATTGCACCCAACCACGTAATTTCCATGAAATGGAAAATAACTGCCTGGAGGATGGCAGCAAGGAAAAGTGTGGATAGCAAATTGCAGGGAATACTGGTCCTGCAGGATGATGCACAACGTGCTCTGAGCCTGGGAGATCTGCTGGGTCAGATTTTGGGGTGTTCTGGGCTCTGGTGTTCAGGGGTTTGTGGAGCTTTCTATGTCTTTGTGGCACTTGGGGACATGGTTTAGTGGTGAACACAGTGGTGCTGCATTAAGGGTTGGATTTGGTGATCTTGGAGGGCTTTTCCAACCTTAAGGATTCCATGATTCTGCTTTTTCAAGGGAATGCAAAGTCAGGTGCTGTAATGAACACTGAGTTCATCAGCTTTGCTAAGGCTTGTTGTAAACCTGCTGCAGCCACTGTGCAAAGAAGCCATAAAATGAATATAAAAGGTTCACAGAGTCGTGGAATCATAAAATGTCCTGAGTTGGAAGGGACCCACAAGGATCGTAAAGTCCAACTCCTGGCCCTGCAGAGACACTCCAAAAACCTCACCCTGTCCCTGAGAGCATTGTCCAAATATTCTTTGAGTTCTGGCAGCCTTGGGAAGTGACCACTGCCCTGGGGAGCCTGTTTCAGTGCTGTGGGGGAAGAACTTTTCCCTGAAATCCAACCTAAACCTCCCCTGGCACAGTTCCATCCATTCCTTTGGGTCCTAAGGAGCTTAAGTAACATGGAGGTAACAAAAAAAAAGAATCAGAATCCAGGGTTTTCTTATCATCCAAAATCCAAAGATTCAAACTGAAACATCATGAGACTGAAGGGGGAAAAGCAACCCTACACAGAAAGAAAACAGTGCAACTTAGAAACATCTTTTAATAGAAGATGACAAAACATCATCTTGTCCTACAGAAAAAAATTACGTGAAAAATGAGCTATTAGAGCCTGAAAGTCACTTGACATCTTGCTTAAATGAACATGAACATGTGTTTCTCCTCCTAGAGGTGGCCCAAAGTAGCAGCCAAGGGAGAAATTTCCAGAGACTCCAGTGTGAAGTCCTGAAAAAAGGGGCTTCTTGGGAAGGTAAACTCGATTTCCCAAAGGGGATGAGTAAGCAGACATTTCTCTGGCAGGCAAATGAAAGCACTGATGAGCTTTCAAAGATGTCATTCACAGAACTGCCCTTAATGGCAGAGCAGAGGGGCTGGATCCAGGCAGGAAATTAAGAAATGGAGCAAGGGACAGTCATTTTGATGAGGGGACTCAAAGAGAACAGAGGAAGGAAACAAGGGGGCTGTGCAGCACCGTTATCTCCTTTGACTGGGTCCCATTAATAAGGGAGTGATGAAAAGAATAGGGGCTTTTAAATAAAACACAACATTTTCAAAGGTAAAACTTGTTTGAGTTTCAGAATTTTTCTTTCCAAATATGCCCAAAATCCATCCCAGCAGGACAGACAAGCTTATGCCACGTGGATTATCCAGTGAGGGGGGTATTGTCATGGAAACACGATCTTTGTTCAGAAGTGATCACTAACTCCCGCTCTTCCTTCAGGTATTAATAATAGATTTTTTTAATTTTTTTTTTTTTTTTTTATGAAGTCAGTGACAGACTGTGGACCTGAGTTTTCTCCTGGCTCCTGTATGGATTTCATCCTGGCTTTCAGCTGGCTCATTCCTCATTTACAGACTGACTGCAGTAGTGGCCCATGAACACAATCACAACCTGCAGGAAAAACTGACCTCCAGTCCTCACCCAGGGACTGCACCTGGTTCAGGAAGGAGACACAGCATCCCATCTTTTGCAAGGATGGACACAGTTTCTAGACTAAGAGCCAGTGGATGCAGGACAGATCTGAAGAATAAAACTTGCACCCCAGGACATCCAATAAAATAAATGAAGTGGAATTCTCCTCCAGAAAATTTGACTTGGGCATTTAAAAGAAGGTTTCTAAGCCCCCTTTAAAGAAATTGAAGCCTTACTTCAGGTTATAGCTCATGGAATCACAGAATATCCTGGAAGGGGCCCACAAGGATTGAGTCTAAATCCAGGACACCCCAACAATCCCACCCTGTCCCTGAGAGTGTTGTCCAAATATTCTTTGAGCTCTGGCAGCCTTGGGAAGTGTCCATTCCCTGGGGAATCTTTTCAGTGCCCAACCACCCTGTGGGAGAAGAATCTTTTCCTAATAACCAACCTAAACCTCCCCTGACACAGCCTAAACACAGGCATCCATGGGCATTATTTGAGATGCCACCACAGGGAATCTTGTCAAGCCCCTGCCTACCCTTCCCATGGCTCAAATCTCCTGTGGGTACCAGATACTCCTGTCAGTTTTACATGGACATCCTGGATATCTTCAACCCTCATTGACAGCACTCAATGTGTGTGTTTTGGCAACTTAACTTTCCCAACTCCAATGATTCCACAAAGCTGTACAGGTTTGTGAGTGGAATGTAGTGACTTTGGATCCTCTTGTAATATGTGGGGGCTTAAAACTTGCTTTTCTCCACCTGCTGGGACCACCCAGCTACTGCTGCAACCCGTGACAGGCATGAGGTTGGAAGAAACAAAGGCAGAGCCTAGAAAATACATTAACAGGAGAGGCAGGAAGAGGAAAGTCTGGAGACATTTGGGTGAGAAATTTATAAAGGCTGCCAGGGTTGATAATCAAAGCAGATTTTGTAGAATCTCAGAATGGTTTGGGTTGGAAGAGATATTAAAGCTCATATTGTCCCCCCCCTCTGCCATGGGCAGGGACCCCTTTCACTGTCCCAGGGTGCTCCAACCTGGCCTTGGACTCTTCCAGGGATAAGGGAGCCACAGCTTCTCTGGAAAACCTGTGCCAGGGCCTCACTAACCCTCATAGGGAAGAACAAAAGACATTTGGGTTGTTAAAGACCTTTAAGATGGAATCAGGGCCTCTTAGTACAACTTTCTTTTTCAAAGTTTTCTATGAAATGCTCCAAAATCTGATCCAGTTACTCCACCACGAAAACACCACTGACTTCCATCAGTGCAGACCCAAAAAAACTGAGAAAGGTTGCTTAGATTTATTTCTTAGTTGCATCTGTGCAGTTGCACCCTCAAGATGCATTATTTAAAAAAATTCAGAGAAACAGAACTATTTAGCCATTTTTGCACACAAAGCAGTTGGAATGACAGGGCAGAAGGCTATTTGAGTGGTCACTGAGGAGCCTGGAACACAGTTTTAAAACAGCCCAACATTAAGAGCAGAGTTAATTTTTAAAAAGAGTAAAATCTCTACTCGACCACCCTCCACCCCCCAAGCCCCTCAAACCCTGGGTCTGCTGGTTATCCTGATCCCTGGAGTTTGATGCATGTTTGATTCACAGACTGCAGCATGTCTGCACCAGATGGCCCCGAGTTAATGAACGCAAACTCATCACTTTTACTCACGAGGGAAATGTGCAGCTCAATCTGATTTGTACTCGACAACTAAAAATATTTGAGTATTTTTAGTGAGCGTTTTACTGTTACAAAATGGCATTTGAGGAAAGCAGTAAAAGAACACAGCCTACCCAACAAATGTACTTCCACAGATGAAGAACAGCACTCCTGCCTTTTCCCCTTCTCATCCCAGCTAAGTTAACATATTCCCAGACCTTAAAACTTGCAAGCAGCACATAAGGAAAGCTGTAAGATCTGGGCCTCTTCAGGCACCATTAAACCATTTGCAAAAAGTCTCCTGAGTTTGCTGAAAGCAGGATTGGGATCTGAGTTTCTTACCACAGCAGGTTTGAAAGGATATGGATCATATCTCAGTCCAGAACAAAGGGAAGGCCTGGAAAACACCAGAGCTGTGATCATTTATCCTGGGTAATGACCTGTCTGCATGGGGTCACTGTGGCCATGGAATACCAGAAGGGTTTGGGTTGGAAGAGACCTTAAAGATCATCTTGTTCCACCTTCCACTATCCCAGATTTCCACACAAAAGCCAGCATTCTGCTGCCATGATGTAGAAAAGATTTTTCTGCAAGGAACCAAGACACTTTTGTGAACAAATGAAAAACAGATTCCCCAGCCTAGACTAAAAAA
>VYZS01048184.1:96549-107992 GCA_013400695.1 Neodrepanis coruscans
CTGGTTCTCAGCCTTTAGTATTGATTGTCATTAATCTGTTATCTGCATGGGGTCACTATGGCCATGGAATACCAGAAGGGTTTGGGTTGGAAGAGACCTTAAAGATCATCTTGTTCCACCTTCCACTATCCCAGATTTCCACACAAAAGCCAGCGTTCTGCTGCCATGACATAGAAAAGATTTTTCTGCAAGGAACCAAGACACTTTTGTGAACAAACGAAAAACAGATTCCCCAGCCTAGACTAAAAAAATGGATTAATTGCTTCCTTTGGAGTCAAAAGGCACAAAGTCACGATTCCAAACACATGGCAGGAGCCACATTCCCAGCATTTAAAGGAATCTTGATTCCACTTTTCATTCAAAAAGCTGTTGGCCATGCCAACATTTTAATGTAATTTTAGCCTGGAATGTGACTTCTTGACTACTCTCAAGCACGTGATTTCACATAGGATTGTTTGGGTTGGAAAAGCCCTCTGAGATCTTTGAGTCCAACTGTTCTCCCAGCCCTGCCAAGGCCACCACTAAGTTATGTCCCCAAATTCACCTTCCACATGGCTTTTATATCCCTCCAGAGATGGGGACTCCACCACTGCCCTGGGCAGTTGTGCTGGGGTTGGGCATTCACTGAGCCCTCTCAGTGAATAAATTGTTCCTTTAATCTGACCTGAAGTTCCCCTGATGCAACTTGAGGCTGTTTACTCTGGTCCTCTCACTTGTTACCTGGAAGGAGAGAATGTGAAGGTGATGAACTTACGTAATTATTAAAGAGCAAAGCACCAATTAAACACCAGCTCATGCAAAAAGCAGAGTCAAGCACGATATTCCCAATGGTTGAGCTGATAGAAAGGAAAGCCAGAGGATGCTGAAAGGCCATTGTTGTCTCCTAAACAGTGGAAGAATTAATCAAGGGAAACCCACATCAATGTTCCATTCATCACCAGATGCTGGAGGAAATCCCAAGCCAGGCTTTGCTTCCTGCTCTTTGTGCTGCCTCTGTCAACTTTCTTCTTGTCTACAGCTCTCCACTAAAATCTCTGACATATTTGCTGTTTGCCATGAAAGCATCTCAAGGTAGAGATCACCTCCCCTCAGGGGATAACACAGTCCACAAAGTATAATAGAAATACTGTAAATAAATCTGATTTACTCAGCTGAGGGAGTCCAAATTCAGGTTAGAATGAAACACTAATTGTGATTTCACCACTCTAATCATTCCTGCTTATGAAGCTACAACCTGAACACGTTCTCTCCTTGGAATTATTTCATTCAGACTCCTCTAAGGATCCAAATTGCTTTAGCAAGTACTTCTTCATCTTCATCATGGCCTTTAAGGTCCCTTCCAACCCAAACCATTCCATGATTCTATAAAATTATCAGCATTTTATTACTAATTTTAGCTCCCCACAGAGCACTCTTGCTCTGCAGTGCTGTGCTGGTGCCTCTGTCACCAGGAAACCTCAGCACATGTTTCTAAGGCAGATTTCCCTGCTCACCTTCTCATTCTTTCCTCGCTCACCCCCCTCTTAAAACACAAGCTGAGGCAACAAATCCTATTTCAGACCATGCCCATGCACCATTAAAAATAGCCATGCAGCCCTTGCCATGCATAATTCATTCTTCCTGTATTTCCAGTCAAGGCGTCTTCACTTTGCAAGTGCAAAGTGACAATTCTTGCAGATTTGGGAAATAATCTTTTGCATCTGTTACAAGCTCACAGACACCATTTGGCAAGTGTTAAAAAATGCCATGTAGGACCAGGACTGCAGCGTTCTGTTTGGTTAGAAGGATTCCTGGTCTGAAGTCTGTAGGAAAAAAAGAGGTGACTTGAATGTTCTTTCCTTCTGACAGAGATATTTTACTTCTCAGGCCATTTGCCTCTCTTTGTGTGTTACATCCTCTGTATTCCTCACTCTCTTCCCTTTCTCATGTCTCATAGAGTCACAGAATATCCTGAGCTGGAGGATCATCGAGGCCAAATCCTGGCTCTGCACAGGAATCCCACCATGTGCCTGAGATTATCACTTCACTGGATCTTCTTATTTTGCAAATTTCGACGTTGGCCTGTGTTTCTTTTTTCATTTTTGAGTTTTTTAATGCTCCCACTTCAAACATCTTCATTATGCCAGACCCAGAATAAGCTTCAACTCCTGCTCAGGCTCTTGTGCCCTGTTCACGTAGCCCGACTCCCTGGGGCCTCTCCCCCTCTCCATTCCCTCTCTCTCTGCCTTTCCCACCAACCCACGCTTTTCCATCAGCCCAGTTCAGTCTCTACCCCTGCCTTCATCTCCCATCTCCCTAATTTAGCTCTGCTTTTAAGTCTTATTAGTCTTGCCTCAGAAGTGCTGTCATAACAAGACGGGAGCGCTCGCAGACCCCCCTCGCAGGGTGATTTAGCAGAGAGAGGAGCATCTCCCTGCATACTAATGCTGCTTTAATAACACTGCCCAAACACCCTGGTGCCTGTGCTAACACTGCAGGCTCCCAAGGAGCTGGGGCTGTGGTTTGTGTGCCCATGAGGAGTTAAGATGATGGGTGGATTCACATTTCAACCGAGTTTGCCACCAGCACTAACATCACCCATCAGCCTCTTTCATTTGGATGTTTTCTCCCACTATCACACCATCCATTTAAACGCTTTCCATTTGCATTCCAGTCCTGAAAGCAATAACACAACCCATGCCATCCCCACAGCTAAATAAAGCAATATATATTTAATTAAAATGATGCTGAGGCAGCAGCTGGGTTCACAATCCGCCTCTGCCGCTGCACCCGCCGGCAAAGACGGGTCAGCAAAACCATCTCCAGTGCTCCAGGGACCCCCATCCTGCCACCTCCTCTGAAATTGCAAATCTTCCTGAGTATCCTCTGAGGTTCCTCATCAGAAAAAAAAACCTCAGGACTTGGAAATAGTGCCTCGGGCATGGCTGGAGGGGCTGGATGGGTTTGGAATGTCCTCGGCACTGCTGCCCAAGGAAGGGTTGGCTTTTATTGGTGTCAAGCTGCAGCACAGCTGGGAAAAACACACACACACACACACACACAGATGTGACCAGGTGGCTTCTAAGAAGTCACATTTAATCATAGACTTACAGAACATTTTGGGGTGGAAGGGGCCTTAAAGATCATTTACTTCCAAGCCTCCTTCCAACCACTGTGGAATATGTGAGGGGGAGGAAAACAGGCTTCCAAGTTTATTTGAAGTTTTGGAGGTGACTTTTAAAATATCTGAGTTTTTAAATCATTAACAACACAAGGGATGGGAAAAAAAGCCACTGTCAGCCTGTTCTTTTTCAGGCTGTATTCGAGCACCTTTGGAAAGGCTGGATGAACTTGATTTGTGGGTTTGATGGGAATTGAATTGAAAGTGTGGTTTTGAAGATTGTTTGCAGTGTGTTCCTCAGTAAAACCATGAAAAAAGGGGTTAAAAAAACCCCTCCAAAACACAAGAAGATTGTTTTATAATCTCCCATCTCCTGGAGTTTGTAAAACTTTATTCATTCACTTCAGACAGATTTTGTGCTACACCCTGTCATGAAAGGCTGAAGGCAATTAATTTTTCATCTTTTATTTTCCTCCTTTTTGTGTGATTGGAAATGGTCAGAAGGATTTACATCAGCATCACTTCAATAAACTGAAAAAGAAAGCAACACCCCACTCCTCTCCTTCAGGGTTGATCAGCTTAATATGAAACACCAGGGGAAAAAAAAAAAAACCTGAGACTTCTGAAGTTGTTCCACACACACATTTGTTGTTTCTAGATCAAAAAATGCCAAGGAAAAGCCTGAAGAAGGAAAGAGGGACAGGGTGGGATGGCATGGGGGGATATGGAGGGATCTTTTTAGCAGCAAACAGGTAAAAGTAGTGCATCCCACAGGAAAAATGCCTGCCCAAGGCTTTGGTGGGGTCATTATATTAACCTGCCAGTGTGTAAAATGAGCCTTTAATTAATTCTGGCCCAGAATATGAGGTGTTTCTCAAACTCTACATGGTGAGGAGCTTGAAACTTCTCCCATTAACTGCAGTTCTTGTCATAGCAAGGCTGCTAATGGGAACATATTCTCCCAGAATTAGAGCCCAAGCTTAATTAAGACTCGAGTCAGGGGATACTAATACAGCTGCCTGTTTATTTAGTGACTTCCCACATATTTTGTTTTCTCACCTGGAAGCGTTTTCAGCTTGGGATGATGCAAAGCCTCCAACAAAACTGGGAGTGTTTATGCCTTTTCCCTTGTAATACAGAATCATGGAATGGGGTTGAGTTGGAAAGGACATTAAAGCTCATCCAGTTCCACCCCCTGCCATGGGCAGGGACATCTTTCACTATCCCAGGTTGCTCCAAGCCCCATCCAGCCTGGCCTTGAACATTTCCAGGGATGGAGCAGCCACAGCTTCTCTGGGAACCTCTCCCAGTTCTTCACCACCTTTATCAGCACCAGGAGCTTTGCTCTTCCAGTGAACGTGAGAAGAGGGATGTTTTGTGAGAGATCTGAGGAGGATCCTCCATAAAATGAAGATATTTTAATCTGATGGCAACATCCTCTTTTCTCAGCTTTCTAGCAAGCTCCTGGCTCACTTGTTACATGGAAATAATATTAATTAAACAGATATATCAGTCAGGTGCAGCCTTTCCCCCTATCTCTCAGCTATGCACAGTATAATATCCTGTAGCTCCCAGCCTAATAGTGGCACAGGAAAATGGAACTGCATTAACAGTGCAGTGTGATGATGAGAGACTCATCCCATGACAAGCTGTCCCAGGATGACAGTAACTGTCCCACATTAGATTATTTTGGGAATAATAAACATTAGATGTAGGAAAACACGAAGCCAAAATAAGCATGGTCATCCCACAGAGCTGGTGACAGATGGCAATTCCAGCTCTATAATCAAAGCAATAATTAACCTAGTAGGTGAAAAAAAAAAAAAAAAAGATATCAAAGTGTATTTGCAATCCAGTTCTGCACATCAGGGATGTGCTGCAATATTCAGCAGTGTTTTCAGATACGCTGATCACCCAAATTAAAGATGGATCCTGACAGGAAAGCTCTGGTCTTGCAGCAACCATGGATCACCAGTATTTTGGGTTTGTCTCAAGTGTTGATATCTTTGGCAAAATTTTTTTTTTTATTAACTTCTTCTTGGTTCCAGCCCAATTCACAAAGGCAGTGCATGGGATGGCTTAATGCACTCACAGCTCTTTTAAAATGGGGAAAAATGGAGAAGAAATCATAGCATTTAGCCCTGATAATGCCACAGGTCTGGAAGGCCTCCTCCCATGTTATCTAATTTGCTTTCCTGCCACTGCAAGCTCACTCATATCCTTTCATGCACTTTGCAAGCATGATTCATGTTGCATAAACTGTCAGATTTCTTACCTCTTCTATTCTGTTTGGGCAGCTGTTTCTGAACCCAGCTGCTCTAATGGTTATAAAACATCTAATTTCCAAACCTAAATGTGAAGATGGGCAATTTAATACTCATCTGGATTTGTGCTAACGTTGTTCTTCACCTTAAGCAGCTTTTTCCCCTCTCCCTGATATTTATTCTTTTCCTATTTCTAGGGAAAAAAATATCTTTTCTTGCTCAGCTTGTTTGCAGGCTCACAAATCACAGTCTTTTCGTGTTCAGTGTTTCCATGTCCCCTGATCATCCTGTTCCCCAGTTCTACAGAAAACAACTTGGCTGACAGACCCCAGAAAAACACAGAAGTGTCCCCAGCTCATAAAACTACAGAATGGTCTGGGTTGGAATGGACATTTAAAGCTCATCTAATCCAATTCCTTGCCATTGGCAGGGACACTTTCCACTCTCCCAGGTTGCTCCAAACCCCATCCAATGGTCCTATCCCTTGTCACTGCTTGGAGCATTGAAAATCTCCAACCACCAGAGAAAGTTATGACACTGTTTTTCGCTAAATTCTTTCATGAATTTCCACAATAGGCATCATTTATTTAAAACAAGTGTGGAGAAGAGTATTCCCTGATTTTATCAAAGCCAAAGGAGGCAGTGCAAGTCCTTCTCATTCACAGCAGTGATTCTTGCAGTGGAATGGCTTCATTCATAGTGGAAAATAGAGTGTGCTGAGTCATTCATTATTCACTGTGCAGTCCAAGGCCAGGCGGAGCTGGGCTCACATCCAAGGAACCAGACTTTCCTGCTCCCAAAGGTCCAGTGAAACTGAAACTGCCCCTGGGGAAGCGTCACCTCGTCACCCTGGGAGCTCTCCTGGGATGGCTTTGGAGCTCGTTAGTGACAAACCAAGTCAGCGACCACACAAACAACTGAGGAGTGAGCACAGTCCTGGGAGCAGCTGGACCCGGGCCAGGGCCATGTTTAGCACACCATCATCCTCCTGGCTTTCACTGGGATCCACAACAAAGGATAAAAGAGCCCAGAGAGGGAGAACAAGCAAGTTATTTAACACTAGTTCACTCCTTGTTAACTGTGGTTCACTCCAGACCATGACAACAGCAGAAGTGACTGCTGGTAAATTGGGGGTGGGATCTGCATTCAGGTACTTTGCTCTGATCTCCAGCTGCTGATCCAGGAGCTTGAAAGATTTCTCCAGATCCCTTCACCCCCATATGAATGTCTCAGATATCCTGAAGTATCTCAAATTCCACCAGTTCTGTCAGGCAACCAAATTTTTCCTCTTGCATTTTCTACAGAATTACCAAGCCATCAGATCCTTGTTCTGCTTTAGGAAGCAGAGTAGGTGATCCAGGGTGGCTCAGCCAGCTCAGAGCACAGGCACCTACTGGATTTTTGTACAGAAAAAAAGGGGTTGGAGTTTTACCTTGAGGCCACATAAACTCCACCCAGAGAGGGAAGGTGGCAGGGGAAGGTAGAACCAGAACAGCCATGGAAAAAGGAAAAAAACCAAAGGAGAAGTTGAGGGCTATAATGGAGCTGCTGGAGCAGAGGAGGTCACAGAGATGCTCCAAGTGCTGGAGCCCCTCTGCTCTGGAGCCAGGCTGGGAGAGCTGGGGGTGTTCACCTGGAGAAGAGAAGGATCCAGGGAGAGCTTGGAGCCCCTTCCAGAGCCTAAAAGGGCTCCAGGAGAGCTGGAGAGGGACTGGGGACAAGAGAATGGAAGGACAGGACACAGGGAATAGCTTCCCAGTGGCAGAGGGCAGGGAGAGATGGGATATTGGGAAAGAATTCTTGGCTGGGAGGCTGGTGAGGCCCTGGCACAGGTTTCCCAGAGAAGCTGTGGCTGCCCCATCCCTGGAAATGTCCCAGGCCAGGTTGGAGCCACCTGGGATAGTCGAAGGTTTTTCTTCCCATAGCAGGGGATTGGAACTGGATGAGCTTTCAGGTCCCTTCCAATCCAAACCATTCCATGCATTCCATGATCATGAACAACACAGACTTCACCTGTTGCTACAACTGGATTTTCTCCAATCCATGCACAATATTTCAAAGCCCCACTAGAAATTAAACCTGCTCACCACGTTACACTTTGTGCCTTTGTGCTCAGAGACAGAATTATCCCATTTTTGCCTTTCCTACCACGGGCAAACACCAAAAGTACAAGTCAAAAGAGCTGCACTTTTTTGCAGGTTGCATTTTCCTCTGGAAGCAGCAGCATTAATAAACATTTCAGGGCTTTCTGAGGGGAAGATTTCGCTTCCCCTCTGTGTTTTTACCTCATTACCTTTTCATCTGCCTTTGTTTGCTTCTTCCTGTCAGTGGAAACACGAGGCCCTGTCAGACAATTCAGCAGGTTGGGGGATGATATTTTTTTTTTAATGCTCACATAACAACTTGACCTCCTGCTCACACCCACTAAAAGGGGCAGAAGGAAACCCCCTGTTTTAAGTCCTAAATCCCAGCGAGGTTCTCTGTTTGATTTGTTTCTCTTTCCCAGCAACACTGATCTCAAATTGAACCCCTGACTCAATTAGCAAAATGTTGAAGTTGTTGAGACCTTGTGTAATATTGTGGGCCAGGAAGAGAAAGGAAAGCCAGCAGTGGTTTGATGCCAGTAACTAAATCCATTTTAATGGGCTATTTTAATTAAACAAATTAAATTAATGATGGCCTCTGCACAATGATGAGTTTTACTATTTAATAGATCATTGCTACGTGCTAAGCCCTTTTTTGATGTTATCTTCCTACATTGATCAACATGTAGACACAAAAGCCATAAACTGATGGATCCTAAGAAAGAAAACCCAAACAACTGCTGTAAAAAAAAAGACCAAATAATGGAAAATGTGGGATGATTTTAGCTCCAAAAAATAACTTAGAGTTGGGATTATGTCAGTGAACTGCACAATTATGAGATAATATAAATCTGGTGGAGTCTACAGTGCCTTCTGTAAGTGAGGAGGAGGATGCAAATAAATTTATCTTCTTTTAGAGACATCCAACTTTATTTTTGCGGGTAGTTTTGGAAGGCCAGAGTAGGATGTGACACCTCAGGGATTCAGGTGCTCAGTCAGTTTAAAGACTGTGAAACCTGACTGCTCATAAACTAAAAGGAAAAAGAAAAGAAAAAAAAGATGTTTATAAGGACTAATAATGATAAATCAAAATGAAATGTCCTTAAAGACATTTGGAGGGTGGAATTTCCATGCAACTGGAAGAGGGTCCATATGACAGATGGGAACATAAGCAAGACTAAAAGTAGAACAGGCAGACAAGCAGCTCTTTAAAATTGAGGGGAAAATCATAGGTCCTAAGCATCCTGATAAGATCCCTCCCTTTTTTCCTCCCATCCTGATAAGATCCCTCCCTTTGCCATAATTTTCTTTGATTTTTTTTTCCTAAGAAAGCCTAATTTATGCTATTTTAGAGCAGCATCAGAGCACCACACACACACAACTGAGTTTTAGAGGATGCATCATGTCATTGCCAACTAGTTAAAACAGGCTGAGGGGGATCTGAGGTCTGGTTTGTAATAAAGGCTCCAGGAAAGATGATATGGGAGCAAATGGGAATAACTGATAAAATGGAAAATGGAAAAAAAAAAACAAAGATGCAAGGTACAAACACAGCTTGATAATAGAATCACTCAAAGCACAGCAGACATGCCTGGAGATGCAAAATAAGATGAAACACTTGGCCTCAGCACCCTGAAATTTTGAGGGTTACAGGCAGTGGAACAAAAAAAAGGAGAGTTTTTTCAAAGAAAAGAAATAAAAGAAGCACTGGCCTGAAAAAGACTTGTTCATCTGCTATCAAAAGAACTCTTCTGAAGAACATCCAACACTAAATTCTCCTCACCAAGGCAGTACCTGGATCTCTGAAAACATGTCAAGGTTTGGTATCATCATGTGCTGCTCCTTCCTGATACCAACCATGGGAAACAGGAGGGATGTTCCTCTCTGACAACCTTTCCTCTCTCAGATGTTCCTGCCCATGGCAGGGGGTTGGAATGAAAGAATCTTTAAGGTCCTTTCCAACCCAAACCATTCTGGGATTCCACGATTTACCAAGTTCATGTTGTACCAGTGAATCCCAACTCCTGCTGGTTTCATCTGCCATTTATTTATTTAAAATAAATACATTTTGCAATGGTTTAATGTAACAGAGCCATTGAGGTTGGAAAAGCCCTCTAAGATCATTGAGTCCAACCATTCCCCCAGCACTGCCAAGGCCACCACTGTCCCCTGTCCCCAAATGCCACATCCACACCCCTTTTCAATCCCTCCAGGAATGGTGATTCCCCCACTGCCCTGGGAAGCTGTGCCAGGGCTGGACAACATTTTTGGGGGAAAAAAAAGCAGTAAATGGGCATCACATTTGCTAATTGCCATTCAAGTGGGCTCTCCCCAGTTATCCAGGATTGCTGCTAAAGGATGGATTGATCCTGAAGACAGGATGTTCCATGGAAAGCAGTGGCACACAAGACACACAAACCACATTCTGAGAAATACAAAACCACATTCTGATTCAAGCCCATTAAGAATGTTTAAATATGTAGAAGTGGGCTCTGTGTTTTATTCAACTCCCTGGAGCTGAAGTGAGGCAGCTCAGAATCCTGGGGTTTATACCTGGAGGGATTGGGGGAGTGAGGAAGCCACAGCTGATGTGGCAGGATGTGAATTCAGACCTCTTAGTGAATTCAGAGCCAGAACAAATCAAAGAAGAACTGTGCTTAAAATAACAATAATAATAAAATAAATCAACCACAACCCACAGCTACAGGTGTAGATTGTGAACTGGCATTATCCTCCCTTGTTTAGAAAATTACATGGTAATTCTAATGACAAACTGTTATAAATAGACACTCAATTATAATATCTCAGGGCTGGTATCTGCATTTTCACCCTCTGAAAGGCAGAAGCTGAGGAACATTCTCTGCAGAACTGGAGACCTAAACAAGGCAAAAGGAAACATGGAGTGAAGTCCAACCAAACCCACAACCTGCTGCTCTTCACACCCTCCACTTCACTGTTGTCCTTTTTCTCACAGGAGAAGAAAAGAAATTACCCTGGACCATGGATGCCCCGGCCATGGGAGCAACCTACCCTTGGGACACCCTCTCCAAACTCATCCCAAGGCTGAATGACCACCATGCACCTGAATCTGGCCACTTTGGGCATTTTCTTCCTCCTCTCCCTCCCAGTCCATGGGTCCACTGGCTGCACCAGCTACCGCAGAAACCAAAGTGCTGCTGCAGCAGGAGCAGATGTCACACACAGCAAGATGAATGGGAATGTGCTGAGGGGGGTGGATGCAAGAGGAGGAGGAGGAGGAGGGAAAGCTGCATCACACATTCAGAATTCAGTGTTCCCACCAGAGGGAGTGAGTCATTCCTGAAGTAAAGTGCAAAGCTGCAGGATTTTTTTTCCCCCACGCTCTCGATGCACATCCGCAAACACGGACGTACAGATCTCCATCCTGTGTTGGGTGCAGGGGGAAATGAAGTGACAAAGGGTGAGGAGCAGGTGGAGGTACTTAAAGCCTTCTTTGCCTCCGCCTTTAATAGTCAGACTAGTTGTTCTNATCACACATTCAGAATTCAGTGTTCCCACCAGAGGGAGTGAGTCATTCCTGAAGTAAAGTGCAAAGCTGCAGGATTTTTTTTCCCCCACGCTCTCGATGCACATCCGCAAACACGGACGTACAGATCTCCATCCTGTGTTGGGTGCAGGGGGAAATGAAGTGACAAAGGGTGAGGAGCAGGTGGAGGTACTTAAAGCCTTCTTTGCCTCCGCCTTTAATAGTCAGACTAGTTGTTCTGCAGATGCCCAATGCCCCTCATCATTTCTCAGCATCCTGGCTCATCAGGGAGGTGTCAGTCCACTGGAAGACAGAAAAAGTGACACCCATCACTGGTGGATAGAGAACCCACACCTGGGGATAGTCAGTACATCACTCAGGACAAGAGAAAATGGCCTAAAGTTGTACCAGAAGAGGTTTGGATTTGATATCAGGAACAGTTTTTTCACTAAAAAGCTGGTCAGACACTGGCAGAGCTGCCCAGGACAGT